>JAFEMH010004354.1:0-213655 GCA_022495995.1 Adenophora triphylla var. japonica
TTGACGAAGGTGTATTAATCACCGAGTTTGAGTGCAAAACTAAGAAGCGTGATGTTGAGGGGAGCTTATGCTAGTGAGATTGTGTGTGTAAAATACAGTGTTCTCCCCACTTTTATACCTCAAGTAACGGCTAAAAATACAAAGATAATAATAGGCCTAGAATCTCGGGAATTAAGTTGATCTTGTTGAGATATTCTCGCCACATTGTTGATGAAGGAGATAGTGGTCCGTTGCTTTGGATATTTTGATGAAGAAACGTGAATTGAATCGCCCTCCTCATCCATTGGCACGTTCACACACTGAAAAGTAGGGTTTAATGTAACAATAATTCAACACCGCACCAGAGATGGTCGAAGATGTAGTAGGAGAACTCAAGTTGTTAAGTGATTTCTTAAGATGTTATGTCTTGCAAGTTGAAAACAAGTTAGACCGAAAATGTAGGGCCCAACATTAATGATTGGCAAAGTAGAAAATTGGCAAGCCAACTTGTTGGGCAAAAGGCTTTTTCATTTTCTCCAGATTTTGCAGCTTTCTGTGGATCAGAATTCTTTGTTGACGAAGATATAAAAAAATCAACAAAAACCAAAATAATATTTCATCTTGCTAATTTCTTTCTTCCTTCTAGCATAGAATGGCTTCCCCTGATTTCTCATTTACTCTTATCTCAGCCAGTGATCTTCCCGACGTACGCAACTTTGGTCGTATGAAAGTTTATGCAGAGGTTTCATTACGGAGCTCCAAAACTAAATGGGTAACAACTGTTGACAAAGCCAATGATACGAATCCCAAATGGAATCTTATCGTCTCGATCCCGCAATCAAGTATCGAAGGGGGTCCGGGTCACATAGTTGATATAATTGATGTGAATTTATACTGTCAAAGATTTCTCGGTGACAAGCACATTGGACAGGTCAATATAAGCTTAAATGAGCTTTTCCAAGATTCACTCAGCAACACGCTTACCAGGCCTGTATGTGTTGGACGAGATCATACTTGTACACAAGGAGAGATTAAGTTCTCGTATAGTTTTGGGGAATTGGCGACTGGTATGAAAAAACAACGTTTTCTAAAGCGTATTATTAAGCGAATTGTGGAGGCTGCAATTGTTACAGCAATTGTGGAAGGAGGTAAGGAAGTTATAAGCAATATTTGATAATTAATTTGTCATGTCTATTTCATTTAAGGAACATTTTTATGTGGCGTTTGTTTTTTTCTTCTTTCTCTTATTTGCCTCCGAATGCTTATTCATTCAGAGGTGAAGTAATTAAGTTCGTTTGTTTTTCTTTTTAATTAAGACTTAACCGTGTACTCTTATTTGCACTATACTTATTTTTAAATGATAGATTTTGCCTCTTATTTGCCTCTTTTATTGCCTCATATCATATACGTATATACATATATATATATATATATATATATATATATATATATATATATATATATATATATATATATATATATATATATATATATATATATATATATAGAGGGGTACAACTGGTGCATGACATCTTAATTATCTAGGCCTTATAAATATGTCACTTTTTTTGAGCCTAAATATACACAAATTAACAAACTTGGATTATCAAACTCCACCGCAAGCTAAAATCATTCCAATATTTTCTCATCCACGATCTTAATATGTTCAGCTAATTATTTTCTTCTAGCAAAGCATGGCACCAAAGAGTTGTCGGCATTTCTCGTTCACTCTTATTTCAGCTACCGGTCTCCCGGACGTTCGTAACTTTGGTCGTATGAAAGTTTATGCAGAAGTTTCACTTCGAAAAGGCAAAACTCAATGGCATACATCTGTCGACGAAGTCAATGAAACGAATCCCAAGTTTAATACTAACTTCAAGTTCTTGCTCCCCCAATCAAGTATTGAACAGGATCCGGGCCTCATACTTGATGTGGAATTATACTGTAAAAGGACTTTTGGTGACAACAAATATATATATATATATATTTGTTGCCTCTTATTGCCTCTTATTTGCCTCTTATTACCTCCTATATATATATATATATATATATATATATATATATATATATATATATATATATATATATATAATATATAAACTATATATATATTATATATATCAATATATAATATATATTTATATTTATATTTATATTTATATTTATATTTATATATATATTTATATTTATATTTATATTTATATTTATATTTATATTATATTATATTATATAGTATATATATATATATAATTATATTATATCATGTTCTTAGAATGATTAGCAAGCTATGATGGAACCTTGGGGAGGAAAGCTGCGTATAGACTGAAATGTGAAACAAAGATTAGA
This sequence comes from Adenophora triphylla var. japonica, assembly GCA_022495995.1. NCBI lineage: Eukaryota > Viridiplantae > Streptophyta > Magnoliopsida > Asterales > Campanulaceae > Adenophora > Adenophora triphylla. The sequence goes on from JAFEMH010004354.1 coordinate 2,326, forward strand.
TGAATTTTGGGTGGGTTCATATTTGAAATGTCAAGTATGAAACCCATGTCGACGTTCCGCTGATCTTATCATCACTGGTGGCTAAAACGATAGCTGAAAAATTGCCTATCTCCATAATTTTATAGGACTTGACATTTTTAGCACAAAGTCACTAAGCCATTTATCTTAGTGACCGACATATGGATCACAAACGTTATGTGTTGAGAGACACAATTTTAGCCCCCACATACGGGCACTTGTCGTATGATACTCAAAGGGTCACTAGGATGACATCTATATTGGAGTTTATGAAAGTTTTTGTTTTGTCATTAACTCACCATAAACAGAGGTCTTGCTCTTTTCATTTTCATGAGTTTTAGATTGTAAGACTTGGGAATAGTGTGTAATAGACAGTATGTTGAATATGTTTCTCTCTCATCAGCTTTTGCCTTTTTTCTTAACTTCATTTCTTGTTTCATGCGACCTTCACCTCCTGGGTCTTTGATTGTAATGTATCACACATCATTCTTCCAAGGACACTCACATCATTCTTCCAAGGACACTCATATATATAATTATATATATATATATATATATTTATATATATAATATATATAATATATATTATATATATACTATGTATATATTAGTATGTATATTATAATATATATTATATTATATATATATTATATATATTTATATATATATTATATATATTATATTATATATATATATTTATATATATATAATACACACATTTCAGAAAACGAATTCAGATGTAAAATCAAATAGCTTGCTTAATTCGAGTCGGCCTTGAGACGCGCCTCTTAACACTTAATCAGATTTCAAAAATAAAATCAAATTTCAATACTTAACGCTTAAAAAAACAAAAGCCACCTTAGTTAATTATTTTTGTCATTTACTTCTAAACTTCTAGTTTGCATATAATGCTATATATTGTTATATTTATAGGAGGGTGTGTTTGGAAATTCTAGATTGATTCATGTCTTAAATTTGATATCACAAGATACCTAGTAACTCTATCGATTTATGCATAAGGAAATTACTATATCTCTGTTTCAAAATAAATAATCGAAAATAAATCAAATTTGATCTTGAAATTGAAAAAAAAAATCTATCTTAATTGTTGTTTTGGAATTAGAGAAAGACGAAAGTTTTATGCGGGGTAGAGAAAGAAGAGTGACCAATATACGAAATAGGGATTTGAGAAACATTTTCAGTGGTAACCGAATCGATACCTGAGTATGAGATTAATAGAAGAAATCTCTCTCTTATTAAAATTAACTAGCAAGTGCCCTAGTTTATCAATGTAGAAGTATGCACGATGCAATTGTCGAATTCACAGATACTCGTGTGAAACAAATATATTTTATTAGTACAAAAATAACAAAAAAGGGTTTTGATTGTTTGAGCAATTGTTATCCTAAGAAATCAAGAAATAAATAACTAGTAAAGAAATCGATAACGCAAGGGATTCATGAATTGAGGATCATAACAATTGTCATTTTATGCTATTTATATCATGGAAAAGAATAATCTCATTCAATGTTTCGTTCGCAAAAAATTTGGATTTCAATGTTAATATATATTCTGATAAGTCAATATGAACATTCAAACCCTAATTATATTTGTGTTTGTTAATATCTTCCGTGATTTCGATACAAACATTCAAGAATTCTGAAGGAGGAAATCTCTCTTTTATTAAAATTATCTAACGAGTACACTAGTTTATCAATATAGTAATATGCTTATTTGAAAGGGTCGAATCAACAGGAAATAAAGTGAAACAAGTCTATTTTATTAGTGTAGAAGAGTAACCAAAAATGGGGGCTTTGATTTGAGAAATTATTAACCTAAAAAAAACAAGAAATAAAAGCAAGCAAAGAAATTGATGAAGCAATGGATTCATGGGGATAATAACAATTATCTCTTTATGTTATTGAAATCGTGTAAAAGAGATTCAATCTCATTCAATGATTGTTCACAAAAATATAGAGTCAATATGTTAATATCTTTCGTGAAGTCGATTATAACATTAAAACTCTAATATATATATCTTGCGTATACCTTCTTGGTGTATCAGTACAAACATTAAAGAAATTCAGTTTAAATCATTAAAACATAAGAAAATAGATTCATTGCTTTCCGTGAATTTATCGATTGAAACATAAGAAACTAGATTTGGTTTAGAATTTCAAGAATATAATCCTTTTTTTATATAATTTTGATCAAATTCATAAATAAGTAAAATTACATCTATTTAAGAGATAAAATTTCAGATTATTTTGGTGAAAAACATGAATGAAATAAAGTATTTAAAGTGTTTCCGCTTACTTTTTCTAAATATAACTCATAAGTTTGAAGATATTGTATTAACTTTATGGTGTTAACTATTTGAAGATATAATGTGCATCTACACGTGCTTCGATCTAGATTTATAAAGTATGAGTTTCCAGCTTAAAATTAATTGATTTAAAGAAATTAGCATAGAATCCTTATATATATATTACAGACAAGTATCGTTTATTCCCGATGTGGAATATTGCTCTCTTACACGGCGCCTCACATGTAGTCGGGCTTTGTCAAAGACTTAAAACGTGTACTGGTTAGTCGAGTTGTCATGGGTGGCGGAAAGAGAATTTATCGTGAACCGTTGTTACTGGACATGTAGAGCGCCATAATAAAATAGGTGCTGAGAAGGAATATCAAATTAATTATCCTACTTCATTCTCCGTACCTATTTTGTCACTTCCTTTGTTTTAAAATGAGTTCATTGTAAAACTGCACTACAATTACAATAATTTTAGAGGTGGATTTATTTAAAGTAGAGCCCATTTAATATTTTCTCATCAAACTCTTAGTAATTTCTGATAATTATTTTCATTTTATAGCATGGATACAATCTGTAGGCATTTTTCTTTCACTCTTATTTCAGCCACCGGTCTTCCAAATGTACGCACTTTTTTTTTTCAGACGTTTCATTACTGAGCTCCAAAATTAACCGGGTAACACCTATTGACGAAGTCAATGTGTTAGGATATTGTGAGATATTTTTAAGGAAAGAAAATATTTAGTTACTTAAATTGTTATTGAGTCAATTTAGGATGGTGGCGAACTTGCTTTGGGGAAAAACATGCAATAAATTGATTTTCTTCTCCGGCAACTTTCGCTTGAAAGAGCGGTTCGGGTTTTCGGTCGGTTCCCGTGAACCTGCCTCCGGATCTGTGCTTAGATTCAACTCCCCTGTTGGATCACTCCAGCACGATTTGAAGCTCCTGCGGGGCTAGATGAAGTTTCGTGTTAGCGCGTACACGTTTCCAAAATTACCGTAGTCAACAAAAAATTATTCTACAAAGACATTGTTGTCACATAAAGTCTTTGGAAGGTGACTAACATTGATTACACAAGGTATAATAATGGTTGTTATTAGTCTACTTTTCTTGATTAAAAAGGCAAGAATTATATTTTGTCATTATACTTAACTACTCAGTAACCCGTCGGTACCCGATAGTGAATAATTTTTTTTTTGATTAAGTAAATAATTATTTATGTGTTTTAATTGATTTTTAAGTAACAATATAAATCGAAATTGATAATCAATGTAGCGGATATTAGGAGTATAATTAATACAGAAAAAAGATGTTGACACATGATGTAACGTGGAAAGCCCTTGAGACAACTATCTCGCCGGCACAAAACCACGGGAGGTTAGGTCCCTGCCTAACCAAAAAACATTATTAAGATTTTAGTGTTACAACTTTGGAAGATGAAGAGGTATTGTTACAATAGCGTGAGTTTAATAGTGTGTGCCTAAGTGTCAACATAATCTCTTCCATCTCCTATAATGACTTGAAAATGCATCCATAATGTGAGTAAAGATCCTCTTTATCATAATACTGTACCATTGTTTGTGCAACGAATAGAATATTTACATGTGTCAAAGAGGATTTGAATGGAAACCTCCTGTTAGCTAATAGAACAGGGGTAGAATAGGAAGATTGACATATTCATTATTCTCACACCTGCTATCTCACACCTGAGTTTTCTCTCACTCTCTCTCTCTATCTCTCTCTCTCTCTCATTCCGAAGAACAAATGAAAAAGGCCAAGATTCAAGCACTTCATTAGAGTCACGAAAAAATGATTCTTTTTACTGTTAATTGCTGAAATTTCTAAAAATGGTTTCCCCCATGGCAGCTTGTTAGCCTCCATGGTGCCTAAAGATTTGAAAAAGATTGAATACTTGCTTTCTTGCTTGCTGTTTATGTTATTTGCCTTGGATTTAGTGCATTGCTTCTTCTCCAAATCGTTTTTCTGCCATCATTTTGAAGTTTGGGACTGTTCTTGAGCTAAGTTTGTCAAATCTTTTCTAAGATTTGCTCTTTCCAGCCTTTATTCAGGTTATCTCGCTGCTTACGAAGTTTGTTTGTTCAGATCTGTGGGTTTGCTATAAATTTGGACTGCTTTTCCAAGTTGTTTCAATCACAGCTTTAAATTTTCTGGTGCTATTCTAGTCTATTTTGCTGCTGTGTTTTTCGATTTTCTGCTGCATTCTTGAGTTTGCTACTGCTGCCTGTTTAATTCCTGCTTCTAGCTGCTTTTTTTCTGCTGATTTGTGCTTGTTTTCCATCACTTTTACCCTCCCTTGCTGCAAAAATTCGTTATTCTTCAAGCTTCATCCATGGTGATGCTTTGTTGAGCTTATTATTACACAATGGGTATAAGGGCAAAACAGACAAAACCCATCAGGTCTTCTGCTGCCAAAAAAGGACAGGAACATGCTCATTCTGCCCCTTTTCCTGAGCATAATTCATGTTGCGAATTTAGAAAGCAATAATCGAAAAACACATCAAATACACTACATATATTATGCTCACTCCGTCTAATAATAAAAAAAATCATAAAGAGATTCATATCAACTAAATAAAGTCATTAATTTTTAGAAAAAAAGGAAACTTTTGAAATGGAAGTAGTAACAAATTATGCAATTCAATATTACTGTTAAAAAAACTCAACTTTTGAACATAGTAATATTAAAGTGTCACTACAAATAATCATGATGCAAAATTAATGATAAAAAAAAAATCCAAATAGTCTAAGAAAGCCAACATAAAAAAGATTCCAAAAAAGTAATTGTTTCAAGGAAAACATCTCTAATCAGACTTTTCCGTCTTAATTTTCTTAGTAGTCTTGATAGATGTAGTGGAAAGCTGGTAATCCTCATCTCCATCGAGAACATCAATTGCACGCTTTTCTGGAGTAATTTTCTTATAAAGAAGTTACTCACAAATTCGAAATATAAAACATTAAATATATATAATTTGAAGCACAAATAATTGTCTTACAAAAAAAGCAAATAGTCGTCAAAGTTTGTATTAAAACTATCATTAGTCGCAGCAGTGATTGTACGGCTACCCATTGAGTTCCCCTGTGTTCGCCTAATAACACGATAGAAAAAATAAATGATATTAATATTTACTCATGTAACGACCAAGCACAATCAATTATATTGTAGGGTATAGCACGAACTTTTTACGGAATTCGGCATGTTCGGGAAATGTAGGATTAATGTACATCTTTGTAGCCCCGACCATTGTGGTAACACGATGAACGCCTATATTTATTTTAATGAAAACTCATATTAGCTTTGAATTGAATATTGCAATAATATAAAAATAATAATAAAAAATAACACTCACATTGATAGCTAGATAATATGACAAACTGTAAGATCAAGACTATAGGCTCATCTGTAACTTCTTCCCTTGCATTAATATATGCAGTAAGCTCATCAACATAATTCTCCCATAAAGCAACTACCAAGTCGACCCCACTACAATACCACAATAAATATTTATAAAATAATATCATTTATTAATTAATGTCACATAAAACTTTGTGAAGATAAAACTTTGTGCACAGCCATTCAAAATGCTCGATTGTGCGAAGTTAAATTGACACATAGTAAGAAACATTGGTCCCTTTTTCACGAACGTGCCAAGATAAAGGGCACGTTTGTGCCGCATGCGATTAGGTTTTGAGCTAGCCGAATTCTTGTTAGGGTTTCTTATGCACACATCATTTACTTCATGTACACATATAACTGTTTTGTACTCTTTTTTGCACACTTATCATTGTTTTCTGAAGCACTTCCATCTATATTTCTTTATTTAGGAACTTTTCAAAATGAAGGGATTTATAGGGATTATTTTTTAGAGATAATATATTAATCTACCAATTGTGTTTTTTTTTTGGAAGTGATATTGTATTCCTAAAGCATTGAAGGCAATGCATATACATTGACTCTAATAATCTCAACATATGCTGATTTGGTTATTGGTATTTTCTTAGAAGTAACTTTGGCGCCTTTCATCATTTTTTGTCTTTTTTTTTCTAAGTATTAAAAAATTGCAGGGTTGAGAGCAATACAATTGTATTTGAGAAATAATTTTGAGTCATGTATGGTACTCTTTTTCTTATAAAAAAAACTTTGATTTTTAGTAATAATTTAGAGTCAACTTTTTTAACCATCATACTATTTGAGAATCATCAGTTAGAATATAAAACTCATGTTACTCTAAAAAAAATAGTTATTGATGCAAAGTTAAGAGAATTTTTATTTTCAACTTTATTTAAATTTGACACAAAGTTAAGAGAATTTTTATTTCACGTTACTTTATAAATAGTTATTGATACATCAATTAAAACACTATTAATAATTATTTATGAAATTTCATGAAGATAAATAAATTGTTGGCCAATTTAATCACATTGACCAATAAAATCAAGTTATGATATTTATTTTGGGGCAAAGAAAATATATCATTATTAATATCATTTTTATATAAAGATTTTAGTTACTTCATTGGTGGGTTTAAGTAAGCAATTTTAGTTAGAAACTTAGAATATACGACATACTCCATGTGTTAATGTAAATGATGCAGGGTTTCTTTTAAAACCATAAACTCTAATAAAATACAAATTATAAACTACAAACTACAATATGATATACTTGTATCGATCACCTTACTAAAGTTCACAATGAAACAGTCAGTAATGGCTATTTGAACTCTTTGTGATCTTGTTAAATTATTACTTTTAAAACTTATCGTAGTTTTCTCGAGACATACAAGATAAAGACTCTCTTTTATGAAATTTGATTAAATAACTATAAAATAAGTATCTAAATTTTCATTTCTTTAAGATAAATGAAACTACAATTATCATGTTCAACTTTATCCTCTAATTCAAGTTTAAATTTTATGACATTTTTATTATTCTGATGAAATTTTAAAAATTATTATTAATGTAATACAAATGATATACTATTAATTACCATATTAATATTTAGAATTTCAATGTGATAATTATAAGTGTATATAGTTTTGATCAACTTTCAATTAAGTTAATGACTAAAATTCAGGACGGAGTAATATTTATATTTAACCCATCCAAAAATCAATCTCTTTTCTTTTTTAGTTCTCTCTAATTCAGTGTATTTCTATAACATATAAATGCATTCTATAACCATGCACCTTGTTCTATAATAACTTCTTCATAAATATAATAAGATAAAACTTTTAATTATTTTTAAAATAAATTTTAATGGGAATTTACATTTAATTGGTCAAGATTTCCAAAATAAAATTTTGACTACTTGACTATCTTGAGTTGCACTAAAAATTGAGACTATTTATTTTAAGAGCAATAAAGAAGGAGGGAGTATTACTTTTAAAACGCATTGTAACTTTTTTTTTTTTAGACTGAGACTATTTTTTAACATAATTTAAGTAGAGTTTAATTATTTAATTAAAAGAAAGTTCTTAAGTTTTAGTTTCATAAGATAAATAAATATAAACCTGTTAGTTCTTCAAATTCATTCTCTTAATCAAGTTTGAATTTTAAATATGTATTTGAAGGAGGTATAGATGAGTCAAATTGCTAAGTCTATCAACTCATACAAACTCTTATTGCTAGTACTACCTTATCCTAAATGAACAATCAAATTTTTTTCAAATATGCCTCTGATCAAGATTCAAGAGTAAATCTCATTTTTTTGGACAATCTTTTTGAAACGGAGGAAGTATATTACTTCTAAAAACGCATTGTATTTTTATTTTTTGACTGAAACTTTTTTTTTTATAGAATTTAAGTAGCATTTAATTTAAACAATATGTACAAACCTACCTAAAATACAAGGTCATAGATAGTTATTTTATTTATAGTTAAGTTCTGATTATTGCTATCATTTATTGTGGGATGGAAGAATATATCATATGAAAATCAAATGTTTGCGATCATTTGTTATATTCTTATGATTTAAATTGTATTTGATTAATTAAAATACTAATGCTCTCTTCTTAAATGAATGCCAATTTTCACATTAAACACATTTTCAAAAGGTTATTTTTAAGAAAATATAGAAGTAAAAATGTATAACACAACCTTATTATCTACCCTGTAAATTTTTGCAAGAATGCATTGAAATATAATGGTTCAAATATCACTCTACCTTATTATATTTGGACCACCTAACTTCAAATCCGGGCTACTAATTTGATTTAGAGGAGTTATAGTTTGAACAAATTTCATCTGCCTAAAATTTGAATCCAATTTCAACTTCAGTATCATGTTTGTTTATTGCTCAAGTCCACCAACACTTTTAAAATTTCTATATAAAAGAAAATTATTTAAGGATGAAGAGAGTCATGAGAAAAAAATCAGATTATCCCATAAAAAAGTTGTATTTTTCAACTATAGTGAGATTTGAAAAAGCTAGAATCGTATAAATATTGAAAAATTAATTTACACAAAACAACATAAAAATGTAATACTCCTATCTTTATTGGATAAACTGATTAAGAAAGTGAATGTCATTTTCTTCTAATATTCCAAACTTAACAGTTCACGTCCTTTTTGCTTCTCTTTACATTCAAGAGCTCTTCCTGCTTAATCAATACCATGTCAAAGAATTTCATAAATATGTTTATTTTTGTAGACATGATATGGAGGATTACCTTAAGCGACCCAAGAACATGATAGGCTCAATTGCATCATAAAGACAAAGTGTAATACTCAAACACGAGCACACATAATATTTTGATTACTTTTAGCCCTTTTCTTGGCATCCTTTTTTTGTCAAATTATGTCACATAAATAAGTAGCTCACAATAGTATTAATGAACACATACAACGGATTTCTAATTCGGTATGCCAATCAAAAATGTTTTAATTACCGGGCCAAACAGGAATTTCAGCTAAATTTCATGGTTTGTATAGTTAAATGTCAGAACGGATACTTGCGTTATGCATTGCTTGCCTAAGTTCACTCAGGAAATCCATCTGCGAACTGGAAGGTGTAGGTTGTTGCATTATCTCTACAATTTTTATTTTGGGGCGAAGTTAAATTGACACATAGTAAGAAACTTTGGTCCCTTTTTCACGAACGTGCCAAGATAAAGGGCACGTTTGTGCCGCATGCGATTAGGTTTTGAGCTAGCCGAATTCTTGTTAGGGTTTCTTATGCACACATCATTTACTTCATGTACACATATAACTGTTTTGTACTCTTTTTTGCACACTTATCATTGTTTTCTGAAGCACTTCCATCTATATTTCTTTATTTAGGAACTTTTCAAAATGAAGGGATTTATAGGGATTATTTTTTAGAGATAATATATTAATCTATCAAGTGTGTTTTTTTTTGGAAGTGATATTGTATTCCTAAAGCATTGAAGGCAATGCATATACATTGACTCTAATAATCTCAACATATGCTGATTTGGTTATTGGTATTTTCTTAGAAGTAACTTTGGCGCCTTTCATCATTTTTTGTCTTTTTTTTTCTAAGTATTAAAAAAAAATGCAGGTTGAGAGCAATACAATTGTATTTGAGAAATAATTTTGAGTCATGTTTGGTACTCTTTTTCTTATAAAAAAAAAACTTTGATTTTTAGTAATAATTTAGAGTCAACTTTTTTAACCATCATACTATTTGAGAATCATCAGTTAGAATATAAAACTCATGTTACTCTAAAAAAATAGTTATTGATGCAAAGTTAAGAGAATTTTTATTTTCAACTTTATTTAAATTTGACACAAAGTTAAGAGAATTTTTATTTCACGTTACTTTATAAATAGTTATTGATACATCAATTAAAACACTATTAATAATTATTTATGAAATTTCATGAAGATAAATAAATTGTTGGCCAATTTAATCACATTGACCAATAAAATCAAGTTATGATATTTATTTTGGGGCAAAAAAAATATATCATTATTAATATCATTTTTATATAAAGATTTTAGTTACTTCATTGGTGGGTTTAAGTAAGCAATTTTAGTTAGAAACTTAGAATATACGACATACTCCATGTGTTAATGTAAATGATGCAGGGTTTCTTTTAAAATCATAAACTCTAATAAAATACAAATTACAAACTACAAACTACAATATGATATACTTGTATCGATCACCTTACTAAAGTTCACAATGAAATAGTCAGTAATGGCTATTTGAACTCTTTGTGATCTTGTTAAATTATTACTTTTAAAACTTATCGTAGTTTTCTCGAGACATACAAGATAAAGACTCTCTTTTATGAAATTTGATTAAATAACTATAAAATAAGTATCTAAATTTTCATTTCTTTAAGATAAATGAAACTACAATTATCATGTTCAACTTTATCCTCTAATTCAAGTTTAAATTTTATGACATTTTTATTATTCTGATGAAATTTTAAAAATTATTATTAATTTAATACAAATGATATACTATTAATTACCATATTAATATTTAGAATTTCAAGGTGATAATTATAAGTGTATATAGTTTTGATCAACTTTCAATTAAGTTAACGGCTAAAATTCAGGACGGAGTAATATTTATATTTAACCCATCCAAAAATCAATCTCTTTTCTTTTTTAGTTCTCTCTAATTCAGTGTATTTCTATAACATATAAATGCATTCTATAACCACGCACCTCGTTCTATAATAACATCACAAATGAACATATAAATGCATTATCTGAAAACAATAAACAGTAATGCTGATTAAAATTAATCATGGAGAATCCAAGAGAAAATAAGTAACCAAGATAAATTTCAATTTTAACCTGATGAGGAAGTCTAAACTGCCCCCATGCTGACGCACTACATCTTGAATACAAGGTTGGTCGCTCTGCAAATAAGTTCATTTGTGATGTTAAATTGGTGACAGGTCTGCATGTTAGCTTTCATTAGGTACTTTTCATGGCAATTTCTCATGTTGATACTATAGCCTCCATATGACAAAAGCAAAGAAAAAGAAGCATTTATTTATTTATTATTATTTATTAGTATTATTTTAATAAGTACAAAGAAAAGGAAACAATAATATAAGGGGATGCAAGATTTTCAAGGTATCATTGAAATATACTTCAACTCAGTAGGTATTTGTGATATATGAGAAGAGTGATATTTGGTAAAATTACAAGAAGTATATACTACCAACCATGATTTTGATTGATAAGTAAATAACATGAAGTCCTCACTCACCAGCTAAATCAGTTGAGGGATTTTCATATGCAGTCATAGCAGCTTGCCAACCTGCGTTATTAGAAAAATGGAGTAGTCACCAAAGCCATTTCATAAAATCTTACAAAGAAAGTGCAACCTGGAACAACTTTTGATAATCACGTTGTTTATTTCACATGATATCATTTCCTTAAAGCAAATAATTCACCTGACGCAGATGGATTAGATACCGTCAACATGCTTTACAAAGCATAATTTGTTTTATTCATATTTCAAAAATTTGAGATTTATCGGAATATATTACTCAATTTTTTTCGGATTTATGAAAAAAAAAAAACACTTAGATATAATCTAGAAATTTAAAGTTATATTATCCGAAATATATATAACTGAAAATGATTTGTTATGCTCAGATGAGATCTTAGTTAAATTTCAAAAATTTGAGATTTATCGGAATATATTATCCACATTTGAAATTTTTTTACAGTTAAATATAATCTAGAAATTTAAAGTTAGATATATCTTATCAAAATTTTAAATTTTATCTAAATTTCAATTGCATTATCAGAATTTTTGCTCCGAATTCTTTGTTTTGTTTATTCTGAATAAGTTTTGATTTTTTCGGATTTATGAATTAAAAAACACTTATCCTAATTTCGGATTTATGAAAAAAAAAACACTTATCCTATATTTTTTTAATTAAAATCTAGAATAAAAATGAGTTGGAAATGGAATTGCTGACGTGGCCTTTGACTTTGACGTGGCCTTTTCTGGAGCCTCTAAATAGTTTTGGTTTTTATATTATATATGATTTAGCCTTTTTAAAATGTCCTCACTCTGAACCTTTTTTTTCAAATTTTTTCACTAAACATTCACATTTTTTAAAAAAATTATTCATATGACTAACTTTCATTATATCATAGTATGTTGTGTGAGAGACATGAGGCACATTTGAGTGGTTAAGGCGGAACTTTTACCGCCCAAACCCAGTCATCATAAACGTCACAGTCTTCATCTAAAACATAACAAAAGCTAGTCATATAATGTCACGTGACTATCTTTTGTTGGGTTTTTGTTGAGGAAGTTGATAAAGTGGGCACATTTGAAAAAATGTAAAATTTCAATGAGGACATTTTGTAAAAAAATAAATAAGAAATCAGTAAAGATATTATGAAAAGGGCTAAAGTTCAATGATTGAAATGCTCCCTCCGTCTCAATATCAGTAGAAGCTTCCCATTTTGCCATTTTGGGTGTTCCGTTAAAAGCTTCCACTTTCTTTTTTTGGCAAAGAATCTTTACTATTCTCTCCACTCATTTTCTCTCTTACATTATTTTAATACTCACAACACCATTATAATTTACTATTTCCTCCACTCATTTTCTCTCCTATTTTCAAATTACGCTCACACCATTTTTTCTTCCCACCCATTTCCTTAATTTGCGTGCAATACCAAAAGTGGGCACCTTCGGCTGAAAAAAAGGGAGTATAATTTTTACCTTTAAAAAACTAATAATTGAGAAAAACATTTAATGCAATGTCACTCTAAAAAACTAATAATTGAGAAAAACATTTAATGCAATGTCACTCTTAAAAACTAATAATTGAGAAAAACATTTAATGCAATGTCACTCTGAGTCCCACAATTTGCATAGTATTGGCATGGGAATAATCAATCAACACAAAAATAACATTAAGAAATAACACAAGAAGATTTGATAACTCAGTTTTTCAACACAAGCCTATATTTATAGAGTAGGTCTGCTGAGAAATGCGTTTCTCCATAACTATGGAGAAACGCGTTTTTAATAGCCAGAAGCTATACGTTTGATAACCAGAAGAAAATTTCTGGATATCAGTCTCAAAGGGTTCTGGATATCCAGAAGCTTTGGAACGGATATCCAGAAGCCTTTGGGCGGATATCCAGAAAAAATAGATTTGAAGCCAAATTCAAGGCCAAGACCAGAAATTGCTTATTGAAGGTTTCTGGATATCCAGAAACCTTCAAATGTATATCCAGAAACCATCAAATGAATATCCAGAAACATTTTGAAAGTTTCTGGATATCATTTTGAAGGTTTCTGGATATCACTTTCATAAGCTTCTGGATATTCTTTCAAAGGGTTCTGGATATCCAGAACCTTTGAGACTGATATCCAGAAGTAACCATGGGACAAGGTCATGGCCAATACAAAAAGTTTCTGGATATCCTTTCAAAAGGTTCTGGATACCCGTAACCCGTTTCTCCATAACTTATGGAGAAACGCGTTTCTCCCTAGATTTTACGATATCTATAAGAGTTGTCAAACCAAAATATTCTACAAACAATAAATGGAGAGGCATATGGAGACCCATTATGAACCAGTTTTATTTGCACTACCAAATTTAAAAAAAAAATAGTGTAAACAAACTTTGTATTCTAAAAAAGTGTCATTGATTAGTTTTTAAAGTTTGAACCAAATAATTTCCCTATATTTATTAATAGGTCTTAAATTTCAATGTTCCACCTTTTTTTTCTTCTTCCATTATATTTTGCTATTTTTATAATTTTGCAAGTTACATAATATTATTCTAAAATGTTGACAAATTAAATATAATATTTTTATGAGACGAATGGATAAAGTATTTAAAAAGACATTAGATTCTCAAATTAAATGAGTATGTATACATACGAGTAATAATAAAGTATGTAAAAAATGAGATACTTGGATTTGCCAATAAATATTTTTAATTCATAATTTGGTTTAAGATAATTTTATATTTTAACTTAAATTTTTATTTGATTTTTTTAATTAAGTTAACACAAAATTTCAGAAAAAAACTGTTTTACTCTCGCTTAAGAAAAACGTTTTTTAGCTAAATAAAACTATTATACTAGTATAAAGAAATAAAAAGATTTAACAAGATATAACATTAAAAATAAAAATCCAAAAAATTCATTTCATAACTTCAGTCAATCCAATACAACAAATTCACTAGTACAACTAGAGCGCAAACACAAATATTGTTTATAAGTGTTAATTCAATCCAAGTATAGTGTAGATAAAAATTTCGGATCAGAGCAGTTTTTGTGAACTAAAACATTTTTTTTTGTGAACTAAAACATTTTTTTTAATTTCTGTTTAATGAGATTAATAAAGATGAAAAGATTGATGCTCCGTGACATCAACTATGTTACAATGATTGTATAAACCAATTGTGGCTAAGCCTCATGTAGTGGTTATACATCATGTAAAGAGATTGGAAAGTTCATTGAAATTAAGAACGTTGGAAGATTAAGTCTTTAACGTTTAGTTGACAAAGATAATAGGTCTTCTTACGAGAAGTTGTTAAAATCTATTAGTTGCATTGGTGACAAAGATCACAAAGGTTAACATAATAGGACTTCTTGAAATGAAAGAAGTTGTTAAATCCTATTATTGTTAATAGTGACAAAAGTCACAAAGATATAAACAATAGAGCTTCTTGAAAGAAGTTGTAGAATTCTATTGTTGTGAACATTGAAAAATGTTACAAGAACTAAAACCATAGGGCTTCTTGAAAGAAGTTGTTAAAACATATTGGGGAAATATGTGACTAATGTCATAAAGATAAAAACAATAAGACTTCTTGAAGGAAGTTGTTAAATCTTATTGTTGTTGATGATGACAAATAACAAAAAATATTTAGAATGAGAACTTCTAAAAGAAATTGTGTATTTTGTAAATGAGAATGTGATTTTTCTCTAATCTAGAGGCTCCAAGATGAGACCTTTAATGTTTTGGAATTATTAACCTTTAATTACAATTCCATTAAGGAATTTAGAGGTTTATAAATATGAGTGGTTATGAGAAATAAATTGTGTTAATTCTCCTATTGAATTAGCAATTTATTCTTAAAGTGAATTCTCTAATTAAGTTAGAGAGTTATATTTGTAACAACAAAGTGATAATTGTTAAAAATTAAAGGCTCTTTGTGTGGAGACAAATCTCTTATGGAATGTGGTTGTTCCAAATATATCGGATCACCATAGTGAGAAGTTAAAAAATTTTGTTGGCCTTGACTTTAAGTGATGGCAACAAAATATGTTCTACTTGACCACCTTGAACTTAGAGAGATTTCTTTTGGAAAATCTTACAAAGTTGGGTGAAAATGAGACGGATGTTTTCAAGCCATGGGTATGGTTGAAAAATGCAAATCTATTTTACCGAAACTATATATTTAATGAATTGTCGAATTCATTATGTAATGTGTATAGTAATAAGAAAACGGCAAAGGAATGATGAGAGTCTTTGGACTATTAATATAAAATCGAGAATGTTGGTGCAAAGAAATTCTTTGTAGGCGTTTTCTTGATTTTAAAATAATGGACTCCATGAAACAGAAAAGGTTAATGGAAGAATTGAAAATATTTTTCTTGAAAACCATGTCGATGAATGGTGTTGAGTGAAATTTCCAAGTGACGGAAATAATTGAGAAATCGCTTCCTACTTGAAAAGATTTCAAGAATCACCTTAAACATTAATGAGTAAAATGAATGTTAAGGTGCTTGCTATTCGTATTGTGTTGGAAAAGAGAATAGAGATTCGGAGAAGAACTTTCTAACACTTTTGTGGCGAAAGCAAAATGTGATGGAGCATATTGAAATGCTCAAGGCAAAGACAAAGTTGGTCAAACTTGTTTGAAAAGTCAAACATATACCTTGTGGATTAAGAGACAATCTTTTGTAGATGTCATCAATCATAATATTCATTATGTGAATGAATAAAATGGAAATTGAATTAATCGGTGAGTTGAGGTAGTAATCAATAATGAGAATAAGTCTCGTTAATTGGATTATATGCCCTCATTCAAAAAGAAATTCAATTAAGATGTAAAATGTGTTTTGAATTAAATAATCTTAGTGATGGTTATAATGTGAAGATGATTCAAACAAATGGTTGTAATATGTAATCTATTACCTTTATCATTGCTTGTTAAAAAGCAAAATGATGAGTCTTATCTCTTTAAAAGGAAAAGTTGTAAACCAACTTACTAAAGAGATAGTGATAAAACACAAATAAGTGAAGTTTGTGTATAAATTGGACTAAAGACTACTGGTGGCATATTTGTAGAGTATGCATAAAATAGTAGTACTTCTTATAGAATTCATGTGTATGAATCCAAGATTCAATGTATGCGCACAAAATACTATAATGGAATCATGAAACGTCTCTTTCTTTGAGAATATGTTTCCGTGTACATCAAGAGATGAGGCAAACTCATCTAAACGGATACATGATTCAATAGAAGAAGAAGAAACTCATCATGATGAAATAGCGAAGAAGAGGTTGGACCTCAACATAGCAAAAGAGGTAGGATGAGAAAATTTTATGGCCCAAATTTTCTAACCTACATTCTAGAATGTAAATCACAAAGTTATAAAGAGGTATTGAACTCTTTTGAATGATCTTTGTGAAAAGAGGCTATTATATGTGAGATTGATTCCATCTTGGAAAATCACACTTGAAAACTGGTAGATTTATCTCTGTGTAGTAAATCACTAGCATATAAGTGAATTTTCAAAAAGGAAATGAAGACCGATGGAAAACAATCAATGAGTACAAGGCTAGACTTGTAATTGAGGATTACAAGAAAAATGAAGACCTTGATTACTTTTATACTTATTCTCTCATCACGAGAATAAAGAGTTGTATTTGCAATTGTTGCATAGCAAAATTTGAAATACATCAAATGGATGTAAATAACCTTTCTAAATGTCGATTTAGAAGAGAAAATTTACATAGAACAACCCGAAGGGTTTGTTGTACATGAGCAATGAAACAAAGTGTCCACAATGTACACCATGATCAAATGGTGTTAATAATGAAAATTGGCATTATTGCTAATTTTGGGACTACTCCGAAAATGTGGGGGTGAGTATACTTTGGAAAATAATTAATTACCTTTTGGAGAGGTTTCCCCAAGAAAACAATGAGATGTCCATATGAAGTATGGAAACGTAGGCCTACGTACACTTGTGAATGTGGGGGTGTTTTTCGCAAAGTAGCAAGTCCAATTAGTAAAGAAAATTGTGGATTATGTTTCAAGAGTTATGTTCATAACAATTGTGCATATTGGTTTGTTATATATGATTCAATAAGTTTGAATATATATAAAAATCAAAAGAAAATAAAATTAATGGAAACCAAGTATTGATGTCAAATTCATGGAAGTGAATAAGTGATACTTTGAGTGAAATAGATCAAAGTATTGAAACGGTTCAAGAAATGGAACCTAGAAGAAAATGTGCTAGTTTGTAAAGTCATTGTATGACTTGAGACAAGTACAAAGATAATGTTAACTACGTCACTTTGTTAATTAAATCCAAAAACGATATGTTAACTAAGGAAAATTCTAGTCAATTTGATCTGTTGATTCAAATTCAAGGAAAACTAATAGACTTGTTGTTAAACAAGTCATTAGGTGGATATTCTTGAAATTTTTGAAATGATCAATTTGGAATAGCTAGAATTTAAATGAATTTGAGTTAACAATTATCAAATGGATAAAGCTTGTGTTAGCAAGATGGTATATTGCTAAAGTCAATTTATGATTGAAAAGACATATAGCAATGTGTGTAATGGTAGTTTAGACATTTATGTCTAAGACATAATACCATTAAACAACTACTCTCAACTAATTTGACAATGTGATGTCAAATGAAAAACGGATCCGTTAACCAAAGGGTTAAATAGAGAGTTAGTTGAAAGTTTGATGAGGGGAATGAGACGTAAGCCTCTTAAAAGTTAAACACAGCGGAAAACCCAATCTAGATGACTGGAGATTCCAAGAACTAGATTCAATGGGACAACCTAACTGTTAAAAGACTTGCAGCGTCCTTTGTGGGGAACTAACCCCAAGTCCATTCCTGTTAGTGACATCCCGAAAGGACAAGGATAAGCTTATGGCTTTTAATGATTCTTACGCGTCGAAATTTCGAGCGGGGTAATACGGGTTACCTTTAAGAAATCACCTATGTGAGAGAGAAGTGGGGCCGCTTCGAGGAGAATTGTGTGAGGCTCAATTCTTAGACCCTCTCACAGAACCAGACGTATGTTCAGGGCCATGAATGAACATAGCTATGAGAATTGAACTATGTTAGGACGTTACTTGTGTCAAGCATATGATCGGCTACACAAAAAGCATAACGATTCAAGGACATCGTGTCTATCGATTTGCGAGTAGAGTAAATATGATTGTACGAGCGAAGGTTCAATGGGCTTTTTCCCACACCTATCGTATGCAAGTTTTCGTCTGCCGAACTCTATCACCAAACTCGTCATCAATTTCCTTCATGTGGGGGATTGTTGGAAAAATTTGTTGTTTGTGAAGGAAATTATGTATTTTCCTTAATTGAATCGTTTGTCGTTCGACAAAGATTATTGTGGGTTTATGTTCCATTTAGTTAGAACATTAAAATGGTATATCTAGATGTCCAATTTATTATTGGATGTGAAGGATATGATAGCTCAAAATTGGTGGGTTTAAATTATAAATTATGTTTTAAATTTAACCCAATATTGAAGTAACGGTAAAAAGATTAATTGGGATCATTACTTGCAATAAGAGTTACAAAATGTGGAGAGACTCCCCATGATTGCAAGTATAATTGCTCCCATAATAATCAAGTTTAATTGGGGACTTTTGGTGGAGCTATAAGTGTGTAACCCACAAATGAAAGAAATAATTTTTCCTTCAATCTTTCTCCTTCCTCTTGAAATTTGTTCATCTTTTTCTTTGGCCTCCTAGATTAGTTTTGAGTGGTGATTTTGTTTAAGCATAGTGAGATTCGCCGGAAAACTTTAAGTGCAAAGTTGTTTCGGTTCATCCGTTTTATCCTGGGAGACTAACGTCCATTGAAGACCTCGAGCACTCGTAGTGAGGGGGCGAATTAGTTTTAAGGAGAGTGTGTCACACACGACTCAGATTCAAGCAAATTCAAGATGACGATTCAAGGAGGTTACGACACGGATTCAAGCAAACTCAAGACAATGAATTTACGGTTTTCTCGCTATTATTTTTATGTTGTATATTATATTTCAATTCATTGTAATTCTTTTCTCATTTGTGCTCGATTGTATAGATTTTATCTAACAAAAAGATCATTGGAAGAAAGTTTTGTTTAGATTAATTTCGATCGTAAAATTTCTTGCGAAACATAATCTAGCATTTCGTGGTACTAATGAGAGATTGTATGAAAACAGTAATGGTAATTTCTTAGGCTTGATTGAAATGTTGGCCGATTTTGACCCTATTATCCAAGAGCATGTTCAACGTATTACAAATAATGATATTCATTTCCATTATCTTGGTTCTAAAGTTCAGAACGAGTTAATACTTATGATTGCTTCTGCCATTAAATCTGAAGTCATTAAGAAAATAAGACAAGCAAAGTATTTCTCTGTTATACTTGATTGTACTCCTGATATAAGCCACAAAGAACAAATGTCTTTGATAATAAGATATGTGGATGTCTCATCAAATTCTGTTAATATTCAGGAATCATTTTTGGGGTTTTTGGACATTAAGAAACAACTGGTCAAGGTCTTTTTGATGTTTTACAAAGTGAATTAAAATTGCTTGATCTTGATATTGACAATGTGTGAGGACAAGGGTATGATAATGGATCAAATATGAAAGGAAAACATCAAGGAGTGAAAAAAAAACTATTAAACTTTAATCCTAGAGCCTTTTATACTCCTTGTGGTTGTCATAGTCTTAATTTAATATTATGTGACATGGCTAATACATGTGGTAAAGCTAAAGACTTTTTTGGAACTATACAACGCATTTACACTATATTTGTGAATTCTACCAAGAGATGGGAGATTTTGAGAGATAACGTTAAAGGTAGGGGTGTGCAAGAAAACCTGAAACACCGAAAAAACCGTGCCGAACCGAAAAAATCGAGCCGAAATTACCGAATAACCGACTAAAACCGAAATGTGCGGTTTCTTTTTAAGTAGAAACCGAACTTTTCGGTACGGTACGGTTTTTCTATTTGGCTACCGATATGAAAAACCGAACCGTACCGATTATACTAAAACAATGTTGTTTTACTAGTATTTTTGGATGTTTATATACTAATTTAGGCCCCGTCTTGCCGAGTGTTTTTGTTAAAACAGAGATTAAAAAACTCAGCTTTTTTTTTATTAAGCGTGTTAGTCAAGAGTTTTAGACGGTTAAATTTTAAAAAGTTGGGGATATTTTGACCGCTCAAAATTATAGCGTAAAAAAAAAGCTCCGTTTTAAAAAATCTCCGTTTATAAAATTGTGCACCAGACGAGCCCTTATATGCATTTCACATTTAATCACATATTTCACTTACTTATCTAATTATGCACACTAAAATAAAATATTCATTACTTGATAAAGTGGTTAATTAATAATTCATTAATTCGTTAACATGTTTTTACATGTCTTTATTTCTCAGCTCTTTATAAGTTCATGATTTTGCTTTTTTTAAAAAAAAAAAAATAGGCAATGTTGGAAAAGCATAAAAAAGATGAAAAAAGTATAACAATGGTAACGCCTTTAAAAATCGAAAAAAACCGATTTACAACCGAAACTGAAAACCGAAACACCGAACCGAATGAAAATCGAACTCAAACGGTTTTGATATTCAATAAACCGAAAGTATTCGATACGGTATCGATTTTATTTCAAAACCGAACCGAACCGTACCGCGCACACCCCTAGTTAAAGGATTGACTCTTAAATCATTGTCGTCTACTCGTTGGGAGAGTCGTGTTGATAGTGTGAAAGCTATTAGATATCAAGTTGCTGATATACGGGAAGCATTACTTCAAGTAAGCGAAAGTGATAATGATTCAAAGATAAGAAGTGAAGCAAAATCATTAGCGAATAATGAACTTGGCGATTTTGAGTTTTTACTAGCAATAGTCATTTGGTATGAAATCTTAAGTATGGTTAATTTGGTTAGCAAACATTTACAATCAAAGGATATGTTCATTGATGTTGCAATTGACAAAGTAAAAGGTTTAATTTCTTATTTTGAGGGGTACAGAGAAACTGATTTTGAAAATGCCCTTAGATATGCTGAGGAAATTGCCAATGAAATGGATGTTAATCCAATATTTCCTCAAAGACGAAAAATTAAAAGAAAAAAACAATTTGATGAGAATTTAAATGACTTATCCTCTATTGAACAATCTCCAAAAGAATCATTTAGGACTAATTATTTCATATATATTGTTGATCAAGCAATTATGTCACTTACGAGAAAGGTTTGAACAATATGAGGCATATGAAAAAAAAAATTGGTTTCTTGTTCACTTCTAGTATGTTGCACTCTTTTGATGATATGAGCTTAAAGTCTTGTTGTAATAATCTTGAAATTGCACTTAAGAAAGATGATCAATTCGATATTGTTGGAAATGAGTTGTATGTGGAGTTAAAGTTACTTCGAAATTTATTGTCTATGAAAAATATGGGACCTATTGATATTTTAAAGTTTTTAAAACGTCTAGATTGTTATCCTAATGCAATTATTGCATATAGAATTTTGTTGACTATACCTGTGACGGTTGCATCTGTAGAAAGGAGCTTTTCCAAGTTGAAGTTATTGAAGACCTACATGCGTTCTACAATGACTCAAGAGAGACTTAACGGATTAGCTACGATTGCAATCGAGAACGATTTTTTGGAAAAAAAATTGACTATGAAGATTTTATTGAAGATTTCGCTTCTAAGAGTGCAAGAAGAATGTCACGTTTTAAGTGAAAAGGAGACTTGAAGTTATAGTTGTTCCATTATTATGTTGTTAGGTACGTACTTACTTTGACGTTTTGTTAGGATTGTTATGTTTATTTAAAAAGTTCGTTTCTTGAAAAAATCAAATCAAGGGCCTATTTTTATTTTATTTTTTGCACCGGGGCCTCAAAATCTTAGGAACGGGCCTGGATCTACTTGGAAAAGAGGTACTGTTCTTGTCATAGAAGGTGATTAGAACTCTTTTAGTATTTTCGTTTTTTAGTTTTTCACTTATTCTTGTTTTTGTAAGCATCAAAAGTTTTTATAGTGAAAAGTTTTTGGGCGTAAGCCTAGTTTGCTGATCTCAAGATCAGTAAGCGTATATAACCCTTGTGTTATTGTTTTATTCTGTTTTATTCCGCTGCATTATCTGTGGATGTGTGGACAGTTGTGAGACACATCTATACTCACATCTGTATTCAGTTGAGTTGTTTGAAGCTTTCTAACTACACGAAACTTTCAGAGTTGAGCTCGCCTTATGTCATATTTATGTTCAAGTGTTGGATCCATGGTTAGCCCTTTGAGTAAGTAAGCAAAGGAGGTCGTCACTTCGGGCATCGTAAAAATAGCAATATTAAGAGCCCCAAAATGTTATTTTTCTTTTATATAAAAAACCTAAAAATAAAACATAAGTTGTTCACGTGTCATCTTAGTTAAGTAAACGTCTTGAAGACCCTGCACTCATCTATTTTTCGAACTCGGCCAACTACAATTTTTTAATTTTTTTCTTCTAAATTCAAATCGTAGCTTTGGGCTATCTTTTTCTTCGGTTTTTTCCTAGCTTAATTAATTAGTAGCGAATTTGGATTTTCTAGTCATAATTAATATATAGTATATATATATATAGGAAGCTATTCAAATGAGAACCAAATTTATATGAGAACCATGAGAACTAAATCCAACCATTGGATTAAAAACACATCAATGTTCCAGATTAAAAAAAAAAAGATAGAGGGGGTGGCATTTTCGTAATTATTGTGAACTAAATCCCCCTCAAATTTCAAAATAAAATATCTCAATATCTATAAGTCGAAAAAAAAATTCGAAAACACTGATTTTTTTGTCTTGACGAGACGATTCTAACTAGATCCCTGAAGATAGGATTTTGAAAAAATAATATTGAACAACGTCTAATTTTTAAAACACTGTGTTGCTAGTGAACACTAGCTGTGTTGTCTTAGTGAACACTAGCTGTGTTGTATTAGTGAACACTAGCTGTATTGTCTTAGTGAACACTAGTTGTATTGTCTTAGTGAACACTAATTAATTAGTGAACACTAGCTGTAAGTGAACACTAGCTACGTTGTCATAGTGAACACTAGCTATGTTAACACTAGCTATGTTGTCTTAGTGAACACTAGTTGTATTGTCTTAGTGAACACTAATTAATTAGTGAACACTAGCTGTAAGTGAACACTAGCTGTAAGTGAACACTAGCTATGTTGTCTTAGTGAACACTAATTAATTAGTGAACACTAGCTGTAAGTTAACTAGTTATGTTGTCTTAGTGAACACTAGCTATGTTCACTAGCAACACAGTGTTTTACTCCCTCTTCCAAGATCCTCTGTCATCTATTTCTTTAATAGTGTAAGTTGGTTCTGTTTTGATTTTTTTGTCAGTAATATGGGGCCTGAGCCAGGGCCATATATGGAAAGGTCGATTTTCTTACTCCATAGTACCTTGTATTTCTCCTTCTGTTTCTCAGTTTCTCCTTTTTCTTGAATTTCAATAATATCTTCCATCTACTTTCTGTGTTTCTTCACTGTAGATGAAAATTTTGAGTTAGTTATTAAATGCCCATCCATGAATGTTACGGTTAAACTTGAATGCATATCGTATTAAGAAAGAAAAGTTATACGGTATACGAAGCCTTGGTAGGGATAAGCAGGCTGCACCTTTATTTCTCCAACTTTTTCTTTTTGTATTTCAAAGAAATTAATAAATAAAATATTCAACCTTTCTCACCTCTTTGGAACCATGATCTTCGAGCTGCCTGGCGAATTTGACGCTCGTGTCTCTCTAGTAGTTCATCAACTTGGTGGGATTGAGATAACAAGGGTCCTGAGAATTCAACCTTTTCTTCTTGATCTTTATATGCCTGTTCCAGGTTTAATGTTCAATACTAGGTTAATATGAAATCATAAACAGAGACTGGTTTTGAACTTTTAATCATTAAAAGGTCTTCCGGTATAATCTCAAACCAAGATATGAATGCAGATTTCCAGTCCTCGATAACATCATAAAAATAACTTGGTTTCTCAAATACTCCATATGCCCCTAAACGAGTGTCCATTTTTATTTAGTGAACAATACAGCTAGTGTTCACTAATTAATTAGTGTTCACTAAGACAATACAACAAGTGTTCACTAAGACAACATAGCTAGTGTTCACTAAGACAACACAGCTAGTGTTCACTAAGACAACATAGCTAGTGTTCACTAAGACAACATAGCTAGTGTTCACTTACAGC
The DNA here is from genome assembly GCA_022495995.1 of Adenophora triphylla var. japonica. NCBI lineage: Eukaryota > Viridiplantae > Streptophyta > Magnoliopsida > Asterales > Campanulaceae > Adenophora > Adenophora triphylla. The sequence continues at coordinate 27,110 of JAFEMH010004354.1, forward strand.
TAGTGTTCACTTATTAATTAGTGTTCACTAAGACAATACAGCTAGTGTTCACTAATTAATTAGTGAACACTAGCTTTAAGTGTTCACTAAGACAATACAACAAGTGTTCACTAATTAATTAATGAACAATACAGCTAGTGTTCACTAATTAATTAGTGTTCACTAAGACAATACAACTAGTGTTCACTAAGACAACATAGCTAGTGTTCACTAAGACAACACAGCTAGTGTTCACTAAGACAACATAGCTAGTGTTCACTAAGACAACATAACTAGTTAACTTACAGCTAGTGTTCACTTACAGCTAGTGTTCACTAATTAATTAGTGTTCACTAAGACAACACAGCTAGTGTTCACTAGCAGCACAGTGTTTTAAAAATTAGACGTTGTTCAATATTATTTTTTCAAAATTCTATCTTCAGGGATCTAGTTTGAATCGTCTCGTCAAGACAAAAAAATCAGTGTTTTCGATTTTTTTTTTTTGACTTATAGATATTGAGATATTTTATTTTGAAATTTGAGGGGGATTTTAAATGAAATAATTACGAAAATGCCACCCCTCTATCTTTTTTTTTTTTAATCTGGAGCATTGATGCTGTTTTTTTAATCCAAATGGTTAGTGGTTCATGGTTCTCATATAAATGTGGTTCTCATTATAATAGGGTACCCTATATATATATATATATATATATATATATATATATATATATATATATATACTTCCTCCGTCCCACCATAGTGTAGACTTCTTTCCTTTTTCGTCCGTCCCACCTTAGTGTAGACTGTCAAAATTAGAAAGTTTTTTTATTATTTTTTATTTTCCCTACCCCACCCACTCATTCTCTCTCTCTTCATTTTCCACCATACAATTTATTCAACCAACCTACTATTCACTCCACTCATTCTCTCTCTTCATTTTTTACCACACATTTTCATTATCTTAATAATATTCCTAAGCTTATTGTGACCACCTTAGTCTACACTAAGGTGGGACGGAGGAGTATATATATATATATATATATATATATATATATATATATATATATATATATATATATATATATATATATATATATATATATATATATATTGAATTTGTAGCAATTAATAATTCAATATTAAAGTATTTTTTTGATCTTTCATTATTATCACTAAAATTTTATATTCAACCCTTTGTAATTATTACTTAAATTTTATTGCGATATTTCTTTAATTTTTTTACAATTATCTAACACAAAAATGTTAACACAATCTAATTACCATGCCCAATTTTCATGTCCACTCTCAATATTTATGAAATATCCCAAGTCTCGTTAGTTTACGATTTAATTTAGAGTTCAACTATTAAAGACCGCTATAACGTAAACGTATGAATGAGGAAATAGATACCTTAAATATAAATAACGATGAAAAACATAAAAATGAAGAGAAAAGTGGCGATTCGCCACCACACATAGAGCCTACTGAAACTAAAAAATTGAAAGCCTCAATCAAATTATTGACTTAGCGCCTCAAAACTCAACGGATCAGCACCGGTTGGATCAATGCCGAGCTCGAACTCGTTAATGATTGTGTTCTTTCTGCTTCTGGACTTGACCGAGCAACAACCAAGTGGTTGGATTCCAACTTAACTAATTCAAATGGTTAACGAGGTTTTAATTTAATGGTTCCAAGACTTGGTCAAAGTAACTTTACTGGGCAACTGGGTTTAGATAATTTTATTCTATTATAATTATTACAAATTTTAGAAATTAGTTGATTTTTTTCACGACAAACCGAAAAAGAAAGTAGGACAATTTGTTTGGAGTGAGGAGCAATTGTAAACTCATACTAACTTGTAAATTCATGCAATTTCAAATGATCCAAAATATGTAATTTTGTACCAACTAATTTGAATATACGTTTATTTCGATTTTATTGGTCTAACTTTTATTTCGATTTTATTGGTCTAACTTGATTATTTATTCGTTTTATTAAAGACCTTCTGATCAAGCGGTATTCGAAGTCTCGATCGATAAGGCTTCCTATGGAAGGTTTTTCTAGCCGCCCTAGCTAGTTGTGTTATTGGTTCACGAAAAAAAATATTTCTATGCAACCAAACGATAAACAAAGCGTTGACAAGTACTGAATTAACATTATTTATGCATTGGGCAAAATAATATTTTTCTAAACGTTGACCTTTTATTAATTGGATAAATATAGAAGTACAACTGGTGTGTGACTTCTGACTTAGGCCTTATAAATAAGTTAGTTCTAAGAGCTACAAGATGTACCGATCCAAAGCCTCCAATTTCAATCTTCACAAGTTTAATATCCTTGTTATCAAATTCTCAAGTATTTTCTAGCATGGCTTCCCTCGGTAGGCATTTCTCATTCACACTTATTTCGGCCACCGATCTCCCAGATGTACGCAACTTTGGTCATATGAAAGTTTATGCAAAAGTTTCGATACGAAATAATGACGTAGCAAATAGTTTTGAGCAGAAAACATCTGTCGACGAGCTCAATGGCACAAATCCCGAGTGGAATTCTATATTCAATTATTGGGTGCTTCAATCAAATCTGGAAGATGGTATGGGTTCGGGTTTGGGTCCCACAATTGAAGTCAAATTTTACTGTCAAAGAACTTTTGGTAACAACAAATACGTTGGCCATGTCAACATAGACTTGAAGCAATTTTATAAAGGTACGTTGATAAGCAACATTTTTAGTATGGATGCATTGGTTGGAGTTTGCCAATCTAAGCAGGGGACGGTTGATTTTTCTTTAAAATTCGGGGATCTGGAGAGTGTTGAAGTTGAGGAAGTTAACGAGAAAGTTAACGATGAAGTTGAGGAACTGAACGCTGACGTTGTTGAAGTTGAGGAAAGTGTGGAGAATGATGATAACGAAGATGAGGAAGATACGGAGAATGTTAACGTTGAAGTTGGGGGAAATGAACAATCTTTCATTGAGGTTGTTGCTAAGAAAACAGCAGCGTCAATAATTGCTCATGGGATTAAGAACATTCTGATAGAAGTATTGAGTTGAGAGCTTACAATTTTATCAAAGAGGAACTTCGAATTATGTTGTCGTTTCAAAATGAATGTCTATTTTTTATCTTAATTGAACGCAACGATATTTTTGTGTTAATATGTTGAGAATTCTTACTGATCGTCGCGGTAGAATTGATCAAATGACCGAATAGAACCCGGCGACAACACATTGGGGCATAAAATGAAGTTCCATTTCTCAAAAAGAGTAAATATATCTGTAAAAACCAACTAATTCAAAATTTAACTTAATTCATCAATCAATTGCTGCAAATTAATTAATCCAAATATTTCTGACAAGAAAAGTAAGAGCTAAAACTACACCTCAATGCAAAACCTTTGGCCTTAAATAAAGTTCTGTGAAGAAAAGTCTCCCTACTTCACTGCTTAGTCAAACAAACTGAAGCCCATATCCTGCACCAAAATTCAAAGAAAATTAACCAAATTAGTGGATACAAGGTGGTAAGGTAAAAACCCAATTGTGGAACTCATTAGTAATGTCAAATTGACAAATTATAAGTGAGAAAGGGGAAGGGGTGTGTGGATTAGATTATAGGCCCTCCGTTCCAAATTGAATGTTCCAAAAAAGTCAAATTTACTCTGGGTTTAATTTGTTCTTGGCTATAAATTTGAAAAAAAAATGGTCATTCATTGGAGACGGAGGGAGTAAAATGTTTCACTTGACAGTAGAAAGTATACTATGTGACCAAAGAATCGTTCAATGTGAACTTGTATAGTCGAAAGAAGCAAACTTACATCATCTGATTCTTCTTTCTCCACAACCTTCTCTTCCTTCTTGGCTTCAGCTGCGGCTGGGGCAGCAGCAGCGCCACCACCACCAGATGCAGCTACTGCAACAGCACCACCACCTGATGGAACTGACGCCAACTTCTCCCGCCCTGCTGCAATTACTTCAGTGATATCTTTGCCCTTAAGTTGGGAAAGGAGTAGCTCAACCCGATCAGCATCAGCTTCAGCTCCAACTGCATGCCAAAACAGCTTTCAGAATGAGATATTTTTTTATTTTCGGTATGAAAACCACCAGATTAGTGTGTTCATGATACAAAAACCATAGTTCTACGCATCAAAAGTACCAATCTAAGTCACACATAGTAAACCCCAATAAATTCTCTTCTTTCAAGCATACTAAAACAACATGCGCTAATGTTGCTACTCAAACTTCATAACAATCAACATAAGTATCTTAAGAATGTCAAATTTAAAGATATAGTTTGTTATAACTTAAGAAATGTGTAGCATACAGTTATAAGTGTCGAAACAAAGTCACACATAGATTCTGTATTTTGGATCCAACTGCTTATATCTTGCCTATGCCCAACAGCAACTAAACAATGCATGCTCAGGAAACAAGAAAGGAAAACAGCTTGGACAATTTTACTGTCAAGAAGCTTGCATTAAATAAAAAAAAGTCAAACATCATTAAGCAAAATTATCAATCACAACCATGAAACTGAAGTTCCATAGTTAATGCAATTAATGAAAAAGTCATAACAAATGCTCCCCCATTCCATGAGAGAACCACACTTTGTAAGAGACTCGCAGCCTTTGAGTCTCACACTCTCACTTTCCTTATATTATTATTCAGCTCAATGAATACTAAATCATTTTCAATATTTTCTTAGGTGTTACTGGTTCCATATGTCAAATTTAAAAGCAAAAGTAGTTAATTTTGTTGTTACCCATTTAACTTCAAATATATAAAGCCACTTCTTCCATTTTGGGTTGTCCAAAAAAGGTGTAGCTGCTGCATAGCATTCCTAAAATCAAAGTATTAAATATTCAATGTTCATAAAAATTAATTTTCTTTTTTGAAACCTGGTATTAATCTTATGCATCAAGTAAATAATGTACCTCAGCTTTAATGAAGTCCGGAAAAAGAAAAGGTAACATTTTAAATTCTTGACTTGACAAATGACTGTCTTTGAGGGTTTTCTCTGGGGAGTTGTGGTGCAAAGGGAATACTAGCTTAATCTTTAATTTTTAAAGTATCCTTCAAATGGAACACCAAGAGCCCTAGCAAAATTTTAAAACGGATACTAATCCAAACAATAGCAAATAAGCCCAAACCAAAGTCTAAGCCTGACAAATCTTAGCTAATGCCCTAATTCAAAGAATTGAAGAACATTATGGAAGGCAGTGCAATTCATCAAGATAAATCAAGCAACCCTAGATCAAAACACATGGCTCAACAATTATATGTATATTCATATACATCTCTATGTGTGTGTGTTTCAACATAAACAAATACTTACATAAATGCATTAAATAATATTTGAGTACAAAAAATTACCAGAGCCGAGAATGTCATTGATAGTATCGGCGGTAGGGCAGCTGTTTCCGCCCAACACAGCGAGCAAATAAGCAGCAATAACCTTCATTTTCTCTCTAAAAAAATACACCAAGAACACACAGTAAATACACACACAAGAATATATATAGCAAATCTTAGATATATATTATACACATAGAGAGAGAAAGAGGAAAGAGGAGATAGGAGAGAACCTGAGTTCTTGAACAGGATCTGTGCTGCGACGGCGGTGAGGAAGAAGACGGAGAACTATCAATACAGGGAAGGGTGGGAATGTAAATGAGATTTTATATAGTCGTAATTAGGGTTTAGGTTGCTTCGGGTCAAATATTCATTCGGGTACGGGCTGAGATATACAAGTTGCCAGTTGGGCTTGATCTAGGTTGGCCCAGATCAATTAACATAAAACCCACCTAAGGCCTCTTGGTTTTGTGGTATGCTAATCGGCCTCCTGGAGATCTTTGTGGTAATATTTATACCATGAGTTTCAGGAGCCTTTGGAGTCCTCCGGGGCACATTCGAGCAGTAAAGGAAGCAGCATTGTTGGGCTTGCAACCTCAGCGTGGGGAGTTCAAATCTTGACAGGAGCAGCTAGAGCAGCCAATTTATTGGTGATGTAAGAGTGATGTAAATGCCTTGTAGGAGGACTCCCTTAGGGCCAGGAGTATAAGGGGTGCTGCCACCCTGACTGCTTCGGACACATCCCGCGATTTACCTCCCCCAGCACTCTGAGGGGCCGGAGCCTGGGAGTCCAGGATTAGTCCGGCGAGTTGTAACAAATCATGTATTGAAACGAGTCACGCGAGTTATAAAAAATCAACATTTAATAAATAAAAATAAAAAATTGGGACCTACTTTGTGGGATGGAGGAAATATTATAATATGTGAGATTGTACCCCGCGCAAATAGACTTGCGATCATAAGTTTGTACTCCCTCCTCCCTAAATGAATTTCGAAAAAATTATCAAATTTTTGATCAGATTCAAATTTGAAATAGAAAATCGACATTTATTTAGCGATAGAGTAAGTATTATGTTTCGTGTGCATCAGCGTTCTTCTCTAGTTAGTGTATATTTCTCAAATTTTGAGTTTGAACAATATGTGAATGGTAATACAGTATGTCATTTTTGTCACAAATTGCCAAAATCAATACTACTATACTTCAACTACTAGTAAAATTAGAAAAAGTAAAATGCTATTTTCGCATGTCCAAATTCCTTCTTAATATAGATGAGAAACTAGGGAGTGAACCAACCAAAGCTCTGAGTCAGACAAGCCTCTGACTAAACTTAGAGATTTTAATTTTATTTCATGCAAAATAATCAAATGATAGGGAGTCAATAATTCAACACAAATAACGAGTAAACAACAATAAATTAGCCACTCGATCACCCTCTACTTAAATCTTAGCAGCAAAGGTGAGACCCTCCTTAGCCAACACATCCAAACTTTCAACTGGTGGTTGGGCTTTAGCAACTTTGGCAATAGCCTTGTTCTCATCAGGGGAACCACTTTCCAAAAATGCACCTACTACCTTCCCATCTTTGATCCAGTATGAACCAAACTTGGGTTTAGCTGATGTAGGGTTGCTGTCACCAAACAGTACAGTGTCGCCCACGTTATCACCATAGAACTGCCATGACAGATCAAATGAGCGGGAATAGAAGAATGGAAGGTAATCATATTCCTCAACCGTGTTTCCTTGTTCACTTGCAAATAAAGCCTGCATATTATCACAAGAGTATCACAATCAATCAGAGCACGAATCTCTCATTTCAAAAACAGGGATACCCATTTTCAAAAACGGAGTCGGAGATACATGCTTACATAAGTTTATTCAGTAATTTGAGTTTATTCCAATATCCCAGGTGTTAGTATAACATGCATTCAAACTACAATAACACATGTATTCCTCTTCTACGATAAATTTTACTTGATATACAACTTAATGTTGCAAGCTTTATGATCACAAATCATTCAAACTTTAGAGTTTAGACACAGTTTCATCATATATAATACATGAAAATAGAATAACAAATATCTTTACATGAACCACCCCTTGTGCAATCCTCATGAAATCATCTTAACATGAACCACAATCATAATTTTTCTTGTAAACCTTTTTTTTTTTTTACGTACGAAGATAAAATTGGTACAATTTACTGATTTTTTTGCATGCGAGTTTGTATTGGAGAAAGTCATGCAAGTTGTAACGGATAATGTATTGAAATGAGCTAGGCATACAAGTTGTAACAGATCATGTACTGAAACGAGTAATGCGAGTAGTAACAGATCAAATAGAACTAACTATAGCATTGTTGTCACATGAAATGCAATTTATCGCATAGAGAGTTTTGACAATTTAAGTTTATTGATAGTAATAGAGTAATATACATATTAGAAGCCTATTTACCTTCACAGCTTGTTCAGCAGACTTGCGGGAATGGTCAACATGCTCAACTCTTCTGACATCATTATACATTTTCAGGGGGAAAGTTGCAACATCTCCGACGGCATATACATCAGGAACACTTGTCTTGAAGAATGCATCAGTCTACCAGGAACAACTTGTAAGCTCCAAAGATGAAATCAATAAGACTTTAATAGGGTACGGTTTACTATGGAAACTATGAACTGATAACTTCTAAAACTAATCTTAATCTTCCAGCTCTGTGCTAAAATTCTTGGTCTAGGTCATTAATCAATAATTGTAATATTCAAAGGAAAATACAGCTATTAATTCGGTGAAATTCTTCTCAGTTACCAAATATATATAGAATGGCAGACTAATTTAAGGGTGAAAGCAGGAAAATAAAATTGTGGTGGTCCTTCCACACATTTTATTCTGACTATATTGATGAAGAAGGGTGGACTTTTGTACGTCGCCTCATATAGCAGCATAAGAGGCGAAAACTATGATTTATATTGCACGAACCTTAATGCCGCCTTTATCTTCTTCAACCTGCCCTTTGAATAGAGTTGTAAGAGGTCTTCCCCCAACACCAACAACAACAATGTCTGCATCCAGAACTCTTCCATCCTTTAGTTGTACTTGCTTTACCTATAAAAGTACAAATATTTATATCTATACTATATTAAAAGCAAGAAAGTGGGCTTTCCCGCTCAAAAGTGTCACTATCAAATGGCAAAATTGTCCTTACAATATTTCATTAAGGATATTTTCGTAATCATCTTAGTCTTCTAGAATTTCTATGATTACTCTTTGAAAATTATTGGCTTCTTTAGGAAGCTTTGCACAATTTGATTTAAAAGAGGGGCAAAGACACTTGATGCTTTGGGGATACGTGTTTAATTTGCATGCACTTATAATTGGAATATTTTAACTCATTTTACTTCCAGTTTTATTTATTTATTTAATATGCCCATCACATTTTTATTTTTAGAGCATCTTATAATTGGAATGTTTTAAACTTTCATGTTTTAAATCATATACCATATATTGTATACTAGTAAAAGCCCGTGTTCGAGGACACGTGGTTTTTTTTTTTTTTTAATTTTTTTTATTTTAAAAAAAAAAGGCAAAATGGGAAAGGGACACTTAGTGAAGGCAAAATGGGAAAAAAAATTGGCACTATTCATTGTACTGTTCACATGGCTGAGGTGGACAGTTGTGTTTTATACTATAGATTTTATTTTATCAAAAATCGTTTTATTACAAAAAACTAGAGAATTAAGTATATTTTAGGAATAGACTTTTGAGAAAATATGAGTGATTGTTGGATTTTTTTTGTTTAAAGATAGGTGAAAATGTAAAAATAGAGAAAGTGACATATACCACCATTTTTGAGCTTTTAGAAGTCATGAAACAATAGAGAGAAATTTCTAAGTACTCATTAATTTCAATTTTGGTTTTTCAGAAAGAAAAAAATTCATTTATTTCATATTATTTCAATCCTGTTTTAAAAAATTTCATTGTGAAATTCCATTGATTAATTTATATTTATTATATTTTCATTAGTAATTTTTAATAAATAATTTATTATTTCAGTTTACAGATTATAATTAAAGAAAATATTACTTAGGAAATAGAAATATATAAAAGAGATGACAAAGATTTATTTATTTTGTCTTAAATTAATGTTTATTTTTCCTTGATTTAATAAACATCTACTCAGAAAAAATATTATAAGAAATGATTTGTTATTAAACTACATAACTAACAACTTTTTTATGACAAAAACTTGGGTGAGACGGCCGTAAAACGGGTTGTCCAACCCATCCGCTCAGGTCCGCTATGCCAAGTCTTAACCCGCGCGTCCAAAGTCTGTCACGTGTATGTTTTTTTTTTTTAAACTTTCAACAACTTTAAAATGAAATAACTTGAGATTTTGAAGTAGAAAAAAAATTGAAAACACTATTGTGTTCGTCTCGACGAGGCGAATCGAAGTAGTAGCATCATGATATGAATTTGATTTTTTTTTTAAATCATATTTGCAGAAACAAAAAAGTTAAGTTGTTTGTCGCCTGAAAAGTAACACTTACTAAGAAGAAATGTTACCGATGAAAATCTGAAATGTAGCAGTTTCATAATATATACATACATATTTTGAGATACTAAAGAAACAAAAGTCACAAAATCTTGCTCCAAAATCCTAGCTGTAATGATTTTATTGGTGTTTTTAGTTAAAATGTAGCCGGTCTACTATCGATACAACTAATAAAATATCGCCACCTCATTTTGTGATTAGGATTTTGTGATTTTATTTTGTGCTTCTAGCATTGAACTCTCTATATATATTTATATATAAAGAAGGAAAAAAGTATTCAATGTTTCGATAATGACTTGGAAGTAATCTTTTTCAGAATTTGTTAGGTAATTTTTTTTGGAAGAAGCTATTGTGTGGGTTTTAAATACATTTAAATCGGAAAAAAGGGCCCCTCGGATGTCGCTCCCTCAATCGAATACTAGAATTCCTTTCAATTTTGAACGTCGTCAATTTCTCTTTATTTATGCCATGTCAATAAACAAAAGTCTGGGACAATTTTTATCTACAGTTAAATCCTTTTAAAGAATCATGTTTTCAGTTATGGTCAACTTTATTTGCTTTATTTAGAGTCACCCATCCAAATAGACTTCATATTTGGATATCTAATTTTGAAGAAGACAGTTTAACCAACAATTGTACTACGAATGTGGTGTTTAGAAATTTTTTCAAAATGTGTAATTCATATCTTCTATCACTTTTTAATAATTTCTTTCTTAAAACATATATGAGTGTGTGCCTATGTGTTGTCTCAATGAAGATCAATACTATGAAATTTCTTAAGTATTGTTTACAAATGTATATCAACCAATTTAATTTGTACTGTTGTTTCTTTATTTACTTTTTTTTTTAATTCTTTTTTCATTCTTAACTATAAAATTTTATAAATCGTCATGCTTCGCACGAGTGATACACTAGTTTTATATACAACACCACCGTGCCTATAAACAGAGACTAGATTTCCTGTACAACTTTTTGTACCACACCCGGTATCACTAGTGATCCCACGGTTGACATGTTTGGATGACGTCATCATGATGTAAACTCTAATGATTGGAAGCCATTAGATCACTATTTGTACAGGGTTTCGTACACAGTGGCACAGAAAATCTGTACTCCTATAAAGAAGCTATAAGAAAAAAAAATCACAAATTAAAAATAAAAATCAACAGCTTCAGGACATACCTCTCCATTTGCATCACTGGTAAACCCAACCGCTACTGTTCCTTTAATGATTTCAACTCCCTTGTTTACATAATAACCCTCGTAGAAAGCAGCAATACCAGCAGTGAATAAACGAGGCACTGAAGAAACAAAGGTGTACTTATCAGAACATTTAATTTTGTAAGGATCAAATATTCTTTTCCATATGAATGGTCAGGGGTTCAATCCCCACCAAATGCACTTTCAAGTGCCGCTCTTGTAAGTTATTCATTAATAAAAATATAAAAAAAAAAAGTTTATAGGATCGAATTCAAATTAGAGACATATAGTGTTCACTTACTGCACCATGGTTCGGGGTAAACCATTGTGACATCAAGGTTGTTGATTTTCAACACCGCACTAAGTTCAAGACCAATGTACCCTCCTCCAACAACTACAGCCTTTCCATTTTTCTTTGCTTTGATGGCCTCAACAAGCTGATCAGCATCGGCAACTTCTCTCAGATAATAAATGTTTTTTGCGTCAGCTCCTTTGACACCAAAGTCTGTCAATCTCAGAACCTAGAAATATTGCGGATTAAAAATCAAGGCATAGAGAATAAATGAGTGGGTAGATTTGATAGAACACCATGGATATTGAGCACCTACTGTGGAACCAGTTGCAATGATCAAGATTTGATATTTGAAAGTTTCACCAGCTGCACTAACGAGAGTCTTAGAAGCAAGATCAGCAGTCACGATTTCCGTGCTAAGGATTAGAGCTATCCCTGTATATATCACAAAAAAAAAAAAAAAAAAATTAATGAGAAAATTGTGATGTTGGGGATTTTCGGTGGGAGAATGGAACTTGCCAAACAATTGATGAAACCGCCACATGGTTTTACATCTCCAATCTAATGATTCTTGAGATATAGCTAAGCACAAAAAGGCTCACCTTTCTCTGCATACCAATCAGGAAGGAGTCGCTCCCCTCCACCTCCAACACATGTGTGAAACCCTGGAAGTCTGGCAGCACCTGGAAAAAGATGAGGAAAATTAAGAACAGTTTTGATGTGATACGATAGGACAAACTTAGGGGGAAAAAACTAATCATGATAGATCATAGGAAAAAACCATAGAGTGGGAAAATAGAGAACAAAATAATACTCCCTCCGTCTCAATATGAATGTCCAAAAACCTTTCAATTTTGCTCTTGATAAATGTCAAGTACAATTTTCACCAATAGGGTTTTCATTAGGCAAGCTTGCTCATTCTAAAATTGCTAACCATCGGGGACTACCCTAGAAAATGTAGTCTGCTTGAAGTTGATACTTGATATCGTATCTAGTAATAAGAACTTACCCTCAGGAAACAAGTATGCCTTGCTAAGTGCAGGACGTTCATAAGGAGCCACCTGAAAGGAATAAAAAGTGTGTTTAGCACAATAGCAGCTGGAGTTCATAAAATAACCTCGTGGAGAAGACAATTAAAGCTAGTCAGAATAACTCGAAATGTTCTGTAGGAATATGAAATTCTCGAACATATATTATAGTTAAACTGTGACTACGAACGGGAAAAAATACTAGCAATGAAGAAATCACTAGCAAGTCATGTCTGAAGTTAATCAAAGTTCATAACTAGATATAAGCACATCTTAATTGCAGTGGTGTATGGAGTGTGGAACAAAAAGCAGCTCAAATCAAGCATTTGATTTCTTCAAATTTTCTCGACTTGAATAGTTACAAAAGTTCCATCATTTCCGATGGAGCCAAATATTCACTATTGTTTGGCTTGGGAATATGATGGAATAAAGCAAAATGACTCACTAAACTGTAAGCGCTTCTTTGTTATGAAGTAACAGTCAGTCCAAGCAATTTTGGATGCAATTTTTTGATCACGGGTCATCCGAAAACAACCTCTTTGTGCTTTAATACATGGGCAAGGTTGCGTACATCCGACCCCCCCTTTACCCCACCGTAGGTGGGAGCCTTAAGAGGCACTGGGGTAATGTTGATGTTGTTGTTGTTGTGAATAGTTACAAAAGATTGAAGATGTAATGGCAAAAGAAAAAATCTGCAATTTAGCACAACTGGATAATGTTGGTTAACATGGGCAGGAATTGGAGCAGAGATTCAGGAGTACAGGTAGGGTGGGTGTAAATTAGTAACCTAGAAATGCTCAAAACATAACTAGTCTTTTCCTTGTCAATTCCATCAAAGGCAGAGCAGCGTTACAGGAATAACCTAGAAATGCTTAATTAATGGCCCAGTCTTTCCCATATGCATATTGTTTGTTTAGGAAACCATGAATTTCATATAAAAAAAAATTGATTCTTCAAATCCCCCACCCCCTAAAATAGTACTCCCTCTGTCCCTAAATGATTGTCCAAATTTTGTCCCAAAATGAATGTCTTTTTTGTAAAAACCTTTGTCCCACGTTTTTTACCAAAAAAAGTTTGCTATTCATTTTATTGTGGTAAAACTGAATGTTTAGAAAGTGGATAGCTAGAATATTTATGCATCTTTGCCATAAAATGTATTAAAAAAAGCACACATTACCAGTGTCCCTTAAAATGAAATTTGGACATTCATTTAGGGATGGATGGAGTAACAAAAGATTGAAGATGGAATGGCAAAGGAAAAAATCTGCAATTTCGCACAACTGGATAATGTTGGTTATCATGGGTAGAAAGTGGGAGCAGAGATTCAAAGGTACAGGAAAGGGTATAACAGTGATACAAGAATAACCTAGAAAATGGATAGCAAGAATATTTATGCATCTTTGCCAATAAAATGCATAAAAACACACATTACCAAAGTGTCCCTCTTTTTGATAGGAAAAAAACTTTATTAGATGATTCTCAAAATAAAAAACAGATGGACAAGACGTACATAACCAAAATGAAGAAAATTACATAAAACCTACATCAAACTATAGCTGCCTCCCAATCCCTCCTCAAATCATTGAGCGATAATCCTTTGAAAGCACCGGAGTGTTCCTTAAAATGAAATTTGGACATTCATTTAGGGACGGAGGGATAACAAAAGATTGAAGATGGAATGGCAAAGGAAAAAATCTGCAATTTCGCGCAACTGGATAATGTTGGTTATCATGGGTAGGAAGTGGGAGCAGAGATTCAAAGGTACAGGAAAAGGTGGGTATATATTAGCAACCTAGAAATTCTCAAAACATATCCAGTCTTTCCCTAGTCAATTCCATCAAGGGTAGAACAGTGATGCAAGAATAACCTAGAAATGCTCCCTAGTCTTTCCAGTGTCCATATTATTTGTTCAAGAAACCATGAATTCAATATAGTGATTTTTCAAGCTAAAATCTCAGTTAAATGTGAAAGTTGAATTGGACAGTAGCAGCATACCGCCTCCTTGGAAATGATTGCCAGCTCACCAGGTTTAACTCCTTGGTTTGCAAACTCCCTCGCGGCATAACCCTGCACATAAATCCAAATAATATTTAGCAGAAAGTTGGATGGCTTAATGCATTGAACAAGAGTCATCATTGATTCACAAGAATCTCGTTTCATAAATATGAACAACAGAGCTACTTGAAGTAGGAAAACAAACATGGTTAGTGAAATGCAAGCAACACTCTATATGATCAGCCATCCAAAATTTAGATAGTTAAACTCCCTCAGCCCCAAAATGAATATCCAAAAAATGTCCAAATTTACTCGTGAACAAGAGAAAATTTGGAATTTTTTTGGACATTCATTTTGGGACAGAGGGAGTAACAAACATATGATTTTCAGTTCCGTGAATACTTTCTCAGCATTCCAAGTACTGACACTCGTCAACATAACATTCATTTTGCTTCAATACAAAGGAGGAAATAAATAATTGATCGGACCAAGGTATCTATATGTAACTACCAGCCTATCCAAATTCAACATTTTAAAGCCAATTCGACCATGTTCTAATAATTGCTTGAGCTGCCTCCTAGCAATTCCAACTAACATAGTATTTGTAAGTTGGGCCATAAACACAAACATTTAAAAGTTTTTTTCCTATTTTCTGAATTAAACATGATCAAGAACATAATTTAAAGTGGAGAGTGAATTAAGGTAAACTAATCAACACGTACAGGTAAACTAGGAAGAATAGTATGTTATTTGTCATATTTATGGATTATCAGCATTAAGTAAACTGGAGTTTGACAGAAGAGCCAACAGCACACAGGGAGAACAATAAAAGAAAGAAACTAAAGTAAGGGAGTGAGAGATCTTACAAATGTTGTCAACTACTTTATAAATGGCCTAATGCATTTTCAAACAATTGGAATTTGCTTTAGCTTCAATTTTAGAAGACAATTCACATCTCTAAGAACCCAAATCATATTACGATCGAAAAATATTGTATCTGCAACCCATAATCTACATAGACAGAAAGATCAAGCAAGAAAAACAAGCAAACGAGAAAATTTAATCAGATTTAGTAATACAATAACAAGACAAGCCACAGTAAAGCTTCATGGACCTTGAAGGTACAACCCAATGACTGATGATCAAGAGCAAATTTGAAATTTTTTTGATCATTTATTTTGGGACGGAGTGAGAATGAGATAAATACAAATCAACAAACAAGAAAAACAATAAAAACATCAATTTTATTTACCACTGTATACCCTTTAGTAACAACAATACTCCCATTGTCCCAAAATGATAGTCTTATTTTTACTTTATTTCTACTTTCTGTTTGTTTCAAAAAGTTAGTCCCTTTTTCAAAATTAAGGTTTCAAAATTGCTGAATTTCTAATAAGAACATCAAATTATGAAATCAAAACAAAAACTAGTAAACTAAAAACAAGAAAGAAATCGAATGAAGAAACTCACAGCAGAAACGCCACCGCCGACGATCACATACTTGAATGATTTCTCCGCCATTGATCTACTGAATAATCAGTTGAATTGAAACTGTGTGTCTGTGTGTGTGCTATTGAATCCAAGACAGTGTAAAAGAACGGACAGAGACGGCCAAACGAGTGCTGCTTTGATTATTACTATTGGCTGTCCGTTGATTGATTTGGAATGTAAGGCAATGAGAGACGTACACGTGGATGATCGTCTACCGACTACTTTGTTGACCGTCTGATGACACGATGGTTGTGAGACTTGGTAGATTTCCTGCCCTATACTCCCTCTGTCCTACGTGAATGTAAATGTAAACTATTTTGGTGGGCACAATAACTAAGAAATATTATTAAGATAATGAAAATATGTAGTAGAAAATGAAGAGAGAGAATGAGTGGAGTTAATAGTAGGTTGGTTGAATAAATTGTATGATGAAAAATGAAAAAAGAAAATGAGTAGGTGGGATAGGGTAAATATAAAATAATAAATTTGTTTTCATTTTGGGCAGTTTGCATTTACGTGGGACGGACCAAAATAGAAATAAGTTTGCATTCACGTGGGACGGAGGGAGTAATTTACTAGTAAAAGCCGACACGTTTTTTTTTTTTAATTAAAAAAAAATTAAAGGTAAAATGGAAAAGCGACAATTTACTGAGGACAAAATGAGAAATTTGACAATTGATACTATTCATAGTACTGTTCACATGGTGAGATGGACAGTTCTTATTTATACTATAGATTTTGATAAAATATTCTGTTAATATTGGTTGTACACTATATGCCGCAAAATAAATAAGTATTGTAATAATTTTAACTATTTTAAATGTCAAAATCTTAACACTTATCCATTTATTTTTTGTGTTGATTAAGTTATCTATCTATATATAACAATAGGATAGTCTAACTTTCCCCCCAAAACCAAGGGCAAAATAGTAATTTCACACGGTGGCAAAATTGAAGTTTTAGTAACTCCGGCTAACGTGGCTGGTGCTGAGTGGATTAAAATCTGGCGCGTGCGTTACACACGCCGACAAGGCGCGTGTACGCAAAGGGTTTTTTTTTTTTTTTTTAAATGAGACATTTGGCTAATTCTGATTGGCTGGAATAATTTCATATTTTTATTTTTCATCCCGTTTTTTCGACCTCAATTTTTTTATTAAAATTTTTTTTTTTTTTAATTTTTACACCAAAATTCATAATTTTTTTTCCTCTTTAATTAGAGACTAATTTCATTTAATTTGGACAAAAAAAAAACACTCTTTTTTAAATATAAATTTCTTAATTACATTTTATTTATTTTCCTTTTTAATTTTTCAATATATTTTTTGTGAAAATTAATTAAGTGTGAAGTATATTTTTTTATTATAAATGATGATAATAATAATCATAATTTTACTAATATGAATATTAGTACTGCTTTGTTCGCCTCAAAATTTAATGTTCTTAATGTTAGTTCCTTCGGTTCAAAATTTGACATTACTTTTTTAAACATATTAAGTATTTTTTTATAAAATATTCATTGGGACGAATATAGTAATTTATTTTTTTAACCGAAGTCGTATTATTTTGTAAAAATTAATGTTCATAATGTTCGTGTCTTCGTGTCAGAAAATAAATATTAATTTTTGAGACAAGTAAATTCATTGAGGCAAATGAAGCATTTTTTTTTTAATATAGAAAGTAGTATTAATTATGGGATGAAAGTAATATTCATTTTTGAATTGAAGGAATTTTTTTTTGTTACAAAGTATAATTTTTTTTATATGTCCAAAAAAAATGAACATTGCTTCTTTCGTCTCAATGAAATTTTTAAAAAATAGTACTAATTGGGAGACTTCTAACTAGATAGATTACGCTTTTCCAATCGTTGGCGAAAATTAAGTGATATCATGGGCAAATTAAGTACATATCACGTTCAATACACAATAAATATGGTTACATAAAAAATATGCGTTCAATTTCCTAGCATTGAAAACTGCATGCCAAATGTGAGTATTATTGAATAGAACGGGAATTTACGTATAAAACGCGTTTTGTACAAACTAACTATGCCTGAAATATAGATTTATTTTAGTGACCTTCAATCTGATATTTGTACTGATAATATAGTTTTCAAAGAAGTGTTTTACAATGTACACAAACATTTCTATTTTATGTTGCATTTGTATTATTACTAAAAAAAAACTAAATAGAAATATTATTTTGTCCATCTCAAATAAATAATTTACACAATATACTTCTATACAAAATTATATTATTTATAAAATATTCATTGGGACGAAAATAGTATTTTTTATTTTTTTTTAGCTGAAGTAGTAATATTTTGTAAAAATTAATGTTTATAATGTTAGTGTCTTCGTCTCAGAAAATAAATATTAATTTTTTGGACAAGTAAATTCCTTGAGGCAAAGAAAGCATTTTTATGTTTTTTAGATATAGAAAGTAGTATTAATTATGGGATGAAAGTAATATTCATTTTTGAATTAAAGGACAATTTTTTTCCTTAAAAGTACTTTAGAAATAATGAAAAACATATCTATCTATATATAAAAGGAGGAAAGTCTCACTTTCCCTCCAAAAATCGTGAGCAAAATTGTTATTTCACATAGTGGCAAAAATGAAGATAACAATCAAATACTTTAAAAAATTATAATATAATAATTATTAAGGAAGAAAACTCAATAGAAATATTATTTTTTCCATCTCAAATAAATACTTTAAAAATTTATAATCTTCATTGGGATGAAGAAAGTAATATTAATTTTGAAAATATTCAATGGGATGAAGGAAGTAATTCTCATTTTTTTTTTTTGGAAAAAAACTTTAGTATTATTTATTGGTTAGTCATTTTGAGTTGAAAATAATATTTAATTTTTAAATGACTAATATATTTTTTTTTCTAAAAGTATATATTTAAAGAATTTATTTGAGATGGATAAAATAATATTTTTATTTTCTAAAATGATCCAAACAAATCAAGGCCACAATCGGTCAGCCACAACCCTCAACCGATCCAAACAAATCAAGGCCACAATCGGTGATTCAAACAAATCAAGGGCCACAACTCCCAAACGATCCAAACAAATGAAGGCCACAATCGGTGATCCAAACAAATCAAGCCCATGCACAATCGATCATCCAAACAAACCAAGGGCATGGACAATCGGTCAGCCACTCCAAGGCCATGGATAATCGGTCAGCCACTCCAAAGCCATAAACAATAGGTCATCCAAACAAACCAACCCATGCACAATTAGATCACCACTCCAAATAAATCAAAATAAAATCAAAGTTACAAATTCCGTCTCACTTTAAATTACAAAATAATTATTATTAATAAAGAAAGCTATATATAAAATTATTTTCTCTTTCTCAAATAAATACTTTAAAAAATATACTTCTATAAAAAAGTATAATCTTCATTTCAAAAATAAATATTACTTTCGATTCAAAATAAATAACCAAAAAAATTCCTTCATCCCAATGAACATTAATTTGCTGATTGAGAGAAAGGACGCAATTTATTTGTGGATATAAAAAATAGTATTCATTTTGGAACGAAAGTAATATTCATTTTTGATTTGAAGGAATTGTTTTCTTAAACAAATAAATTTTTTTCTATGTCATAAAAGAAATAAATATGGATTCCTTCGTCTCAATGAACATTTAAAAAACGAATACTACTTCATTCGTCAAAAAAATTAATGTTATCTTAATGTCTTATTTTGAGACGAAAGCACTGATATTTCAAACATTAATAATTATTATTTTGTAATTTAAAGTACGACGGAGTTTGTACCTTGATTTGATTTGTTTGAATTGGCAACTGATGTTCTTAAATTTGTAATGATGATAAGCTCTGTCAATCTGATCTATGTACTTATAATGTAGTGTTTAAGGAAGTTTTTCATAATGTATAAATGTATTTCACTTTTTTGTGTTTCTTTAATTTCTATTTTAGAGTTGCATGTAATTATCCGTGCATCGCACGGGAGTTTCACTAGTTTTATAAATTTAACAAGTTTTATCTTGTAGGATTGTGAAAAAATAATCTTATGTTTTCAATTTAAATGTCAAAATCTTAGCATCTTCTTGTTTCGCATTGTCCCGTATTGTTTCGAGGTGGGATGGGATGGGATGGGACGGGACGAAAATTTTATGTCCCGCGAAGAATTCGGGATGTCTCGTCCCGCCCCGTAAAATTGCAAGATTTCATAGTTCCGTCTCGTTTCGTGCCAATCCAACCCATTTCATATTATCGAATTAACAGCTCTAGTAATAACATTAAAGTGTGCTAGTCACATTGTTATATAGTGCAGAAGCAATGTTCAAATGTGTCAGATATAATGTTAAAGAGTTTCAGTAGTATGTAAAAGAGTGTTAGTACCACTCTCTAACACTAACACTAGCACTCAAAAATATTGTCACTGACACTAAAAAAGTAAAAACTCATCACAAACATTTGTTTTGATATTAATACTGCCATATTTTAATACTATTATTGTCATCTTTTAACAATAACACCGACAGTCGTAAAAACATTAGCATGTGTGCTCATGGTTCAAAGCATATACACCAACATTATATTACACATGAACTGACAATATGTTATATAAAAACGCACAATGTATAACACACAAATATGACGGTGATATATATCATCACAAATTAGATCCATAGCGTTCTTTCCAACGAAAGGCCATTCATTCAGTTGTCTTTATCTTGATCCTTACGGGCTTCTTGAATGCTCTCTTCCCGAACAGAAAGCAATAAGAACTTTTAAGTGCGTTGGTAGAAATCAAATCAGAAGAAAAGTCAAATCAAATTAAAAGCAAAATTAATCAAAACGGGGAAAATTGCAGATCGATGCTTTGTAGAAAACGAAGGATAATTAGCCCCGTTTGTTTTCAGGAAAATGGGAGGAAAACGTTTTTCGGAAAACGTTTTTTCCATTTTTCGGTGTTTGTTAATTTTTCGGAAAACGTTTTCCCCATTTTCCGGAAAACATGTTTATTTTTCGGAAAACGTTTTCCCCATTTTCCGGAAAACATGTTTATTTTTCGAAAAACGTTTTCCCCATTTTCCGGTGTTTGGTGGTTTTCCGAAAAATGGAGAAAATGATTTTCGGAAAACATTTTTCGCCGTTTCTAAGGAAAACGTTTTCCGAAATTTTTCTAAGGAAGTTGTTTTCCGGAAAATGGTGTATAAAAAGTGGATGGATAATATTTTAATAATAATAATAATAATAATAATAATAATAATAATAATAATAATAATAATAATAATAATAATAATAAAATAATAATAATAATAATAATAAAAATAATAATAAAAAAATAATAAAAAATAATAAAAAAATAATAAAATAATAATAATAGTGATAATAAAATAATAGTAAAATAATAATAATAATAATAATAATAAAATAATAATAATAATAATAATAAAAAATAATAATAAAAAATAAAAAATAATAAAATAATAAAAATAATAATAAAATAATAAAAATAATAATAATAAAATAATAATAATAATAATAATAATAATAAAATAATAAAATAATAATAATAATAATAAAACTAAAAAAATAATAAAATAATAATAATAATAAGATTAAAATAATAATAAAATAATAATTAAAATAATAATAAAAAATAATAAACTAATAAAATAATAATATTAATAATAATAATAAAATAATTATAAAATAATAATAATAATAATAATAATAAAATAATAAAATAATAATAATAAAATAATAGTAATAATAATAATAATAATAATAATAATTTTCCGAAAAACATCTTCATTTTTCGGAAAACGTTTTCCCCATTTTTCTAAGGAAGTTGTTTTCCAGGAAAACATCTTCCTCATTTTCCGGAAAACGTTTTCCACATTTTCGGAAAACGTTTTCTTTTTCCGGAAAACATTTTCCAAAAAATCATTTTCCGAAAATTATTTTCTCCGAAACAAACGGAGCCTTAGTAATTGTTTCGTAAAATTTCAGAGAAAAGGAGATGTGCAATTTCGACATCGAAGGAGCCGAATTGTTCACCCGACCGCCAAAAAACCCATTTTTCCTATAAACTTGAAAAAAACTGATTGTTGACAAGACCAACGACCAACTTATTTTATATATATATATATATATATATATATATATATATTATATATATATATATAGTTTTGTTAGGATATTTAGAGCCGTCAAGTTGGGACGGTCCCATCGGGACGTCCCGTCCCGCAATAGATTTGGGACGGGATGGGACAGTTTTTTAGTCCCGTCCCGTTTTATCCCGTCCCGTCGCGGGACAACATGGTCCGATCCCGCCCGTCCCATTCCCGTCCCGCATATCTCAAGCCATATGATGATTTTTCAACAAACAATTACTTCTCACTTCTTAGAAACTTAACTTTAACCATAAAGATAATCAAATTTGCCTGGCTAAGCTTACATTCAAAATGCCCAAAACTTAGCTAGCCCATGTGGGTTACTATATTGAAATATTAACAATCAGACTATAAAGATTGCATCGATGAAATAGATTTTAATAGCTATGCATATAATCCCCCAAAATTGCTCAAGTGTTGAACTTTATAGTAAAATGAATCAGCATAATGAGAACTAGAGCTTAGGTAACTAAAATCATCAAGAATAAAATTAAGTAAATAGATACCATGGTAACAAGGAAGACCTGTAGGAGCATCATTCAAGACCATGAGATTCAGTGACCCGAAAAGCATGTTCATGAGCAAATCAGTTGATCTTTTGATTATTGCTTTATGCTGTTCCGGTATATTTCAAGCAAATCAGGCAACTCATCCTTAAAGCGCAGAACATATTTGCTTATGAAAGTAGATTCAGACGCTATAACAAGGAAGACCTGGAGGAGCTTATGATTTTTCAACGCTTATCCCTCCTAGTCAACGGGTCCCGCATGGGTCCCGCGGAATCCCGCGTCCTGCAAATGGGACGGGATGGGACGGAGTATTTTAGTCCCGTCCCGTTTTGTCCCATCCCGTCTCGTCCCATTTCCGTCGTGGGACAACGTAATTTCGTCCTGTCCCGTCCCGTATTCCCGAATTGACAGCTCTAAGGATACCCCCTTCTTCAAGAGTATCCTAACACTTGGCCCATATTTTTATTGTAAGAACATGGATTAATGTAACATATAAATACTTAATAATATAATGATCAATATTATAATATATGGTATAAAGTATAGAACTCTAAATAATATGTAGAATTCCATAATATAAGTATACCATTAAATGATGGGCATAATGGTAATATCTTATATATCAATAGGTGTAGTCCCTAAATGAAGTGCCCCTTGGATTCCTATATAAAGGCCTATCCATCAAGCCTATGAATCATTAGTTATTTTACATTCTCATTCAGTCAAAATTTTTCCTAAGTACTTGAAGAACAAAGAGATTAAAAAGGCACTCATCATTTAGAAGATCTACTCTTCCTAAATAAAAGACTATCTTCATATCTTCATCAAGAACAAGAACAAGAACAATAATGGAATCTCAAGGTATACGCTTCTGTCTTCGTCTTCTTCTTCTTCTCTTCTTAATCTAGTTATGAGTCGGTTCATGGTCATTGGATCGTTTAATGTTCCAACAATTGGTATCAGAGCCTGCTCATATACAAGATTGAGTTTGAGTTTCTTGTAAAGCCTTATGCTTTTATTTCTTGAAAAGATTCCATGTTCATCATGTGTTCTTAAATCATTATCATACTCTAATTCAGATTCTAGAGTATGGTGTTAAATCTTAATTATCAATAAGACTTTCATTCTTAATGTAAGATTATCCTATTTTGGACATAGCCACCATCTTTTGATGCGATGTGAGTTTGTTCAAATGTATAGCCACACATTTAAAAATGTGATGTGAGTATAAGGATCTACTTGCTTTGGTTGAATAATCATTCACCATTAAGTTAAGAATTGATAGTCTAAAGGGTATTGGTTCAAATCTGTTCATAAAAGGGTGTTAAAATGATGTCTTTTCACCAATCTGAACAGTGGGCACGAGTCGTGCTATTGGGCACGAGTCGTGCTATTGGGCACGAGTCGTGCTCTTTGATTCCTGTCGTTTAAATGGTGACTTTTCATAATTCTGGGCATCGGGCACGAGTCGTGCCTTTTGGCACGAGTCGTGCCTTTTGGCACGAGTCGTGCCCTTTTGGTCATTCGTGCCCACGACTCGTTTCAAAGCTCCCAAGTCGTTCTGATTAAAACCAAGCACTTCATTTCCACTCGTGCCCCATTCGTGCTCGTGGGCACGAGTCGTGCTCTGGCTAGGGAAGAGAGATTTTTTTGAGTTTTGACCAGAATTTTGTGAAAATTTGTTAGTAAGTTATAGTATCTGGACACCAGTCGCGCTTCGGTGGTTCTTAGAGTTATTAAACTTTGAGAATGGACGGGTAGAACAAAAGGATACTATATTTTAATAACACATTTCACTTGTTGGTTTACCCTTTAAATTTTCAGAAATTACTTTAAAATTTTAAGTGCCCTAAAGTATGATTAATTATATGCTTAAACAAATTTATTCATTGTTTAAATAATATTGTTGCCAAAGCAATTTACGTTATTTAAATACAAATTTGTTAAAGTGATGAATGTAAATATTGATATGTGATAACATGCTTGTTTCCCAAAGGAGACCTTGTTATTGACTAAGTGTTTACATTTATGGGGTAATAATTGAACTAAACTTTTGGTCATTTTAAATGCTGTGAACCATTCCAAAGGAAGGCGGGTGTTTAAAGTGAATTGTTTACATTCTTTATTACCGGGAAACAAGTACGTTAAACTTTAGGACATCTTTTGTACTTGATCCGGCCCAAAGGAAGGCAAGTATTTAAAGTGTATTGTTTGAGCTATTTGTTTACCCTAAGATAAATCAAATTGTGAGTCAATTCGCAATCCAAAGATTAGTCTTGATGTCATATTGATTATCTTTTTGATGGATTTCATTTTGATATAATTAATCATTGTGTAGTTTCTTATATATGTTTTGTTTCATTCTTTTGTTCTCTTCATTCAGATTTGATCAGTGCTTCATACATTACTCTTGCCTTAAACTCAATTCCTTTGCTAACTGGGACAAACTTTAAAACTTGGAAAAACAAGATTATTATGGTCTTAGGCTGTTTGGACCTTGACCTCGCATTAAGAGAACAAGCTCCTGCCCCTCTAACTGATAAAAGCACTGCGGAAGACCGCTTAAGTTCAGAGAGGTGGAAGCGTTCTAATCGCGTTGGCCTAAGCATAATTAAGAATGCGATCCAGGAGACATTTACGAACAGGTGTCTCCGAGGATGATGGTGCAAAAGGTTTCCTAGATGCCCTAGAACAACGCTTTGCAAAAAGCGATAAATTGAAAACAAGTGCTACCTTGAGGAAGCTTGTTTCCATGAGGTATAAGGGCACCGGAAATCTAAGGGAATACATAATGGAGATGTTTCATCTATCAACGAAATTAAAAGCACTCAAGTTGGACTTATCGGAAGACTTGCTTGTGCATTTGGCTTTAATTTCTCTTCCTTCACAATTTGGTCATTTTGAAACGACCTATAATTGTCAAAAGGACAAGTGGAATATTAATGAATTAATTTCACATGTCACGGAGGAAGAAGATAGGTTGAAACACACCAAACCCGAAAGTGCACATTATGCATCTACCTCTTCTCGTGGGATTAAGAGAAAAGGTAAGGAGATTGCGGTTGCATCAAAGAAGCCTAAGGGATCATCAAATGATCAAAAGGTGAAAAAGTGCTTCTTTTGCAAGGACTTCACTCACATGAAGCCCGACTGCCCTAAGTATCGCCAATGGCGAATTAAGAAAGGTATGTCATTTAGCTTTGTTTGTACTGAAGCTAATTTAGTTTCAATACCTTCGTATACATGGTGGTTAGACTCCGGTGCAACTACTCACATAAGTTCATGTATGCAGGGTTGCCTGAACTACCGAACGCCCAATGAAGGTGAAAGATTCATCTACATGGGAGCTGGAAAGCCGGTAGAGGTGGAGGGCATAGGGACTTTTAGATTATCTCTTAGTACCGGATATTATTTAGTTTTGAATAATGTATTTATTATTCCATCCTTTAGACGGAATTTGATTTCCGTCACTACATTTGATCGGGAAGGTTATTCCTGTATCTTCGGTAATAATAAATGCAATTTATATTTTGATTCAAAGCTTTTTGGTACTAGTTCTTTATCTTACATTGATAATATTTATTTACTTGACACAGTCAATTCATTAAATGAGTCCCACAATAATGAAACTAACTCTCGAGGCACAAAACGAAAGTTTTCAAGTAAAAACTCTTATACCTTGTGGCATAGGCGTTTGGGTCATATCTCCAAAAGGAGAATTGAAAAGCTTGTGTCCGAGGGAATATTACATAAGCTTGATACTCCGGAAAATAACTTTTGTATTGAATGCCTTAAAGGAAAATTCACGAATAGTACAAACAAAAATGAATCCTTGAGAGCTACAAAAGTCTTAGAACTAATTCATACGGACATATGTGGACCGTTCCCTACCCCTTCATGGAACGGACAAACATATTTTATTACGTTCATAGATGACTTCTCTCGTTATGGATACATTTATTTACTTCATGAAAAGTCTCAATCATTGGACGTTTTCAAGTCTTTTAAAGCCGAAGTTGAAAATCAACTTGAAAAGACTATTAAGAACGTTAGATCCGATCGTGGTGGTGAATACTACGGTCGGAATGACGGTTCGGGAGAACAACGTTCGGGTCCTTTTGCTCGCTATTTGGAAGAGTGTGGGATTGTCCCTCACTACACCATGCCGGGGACACCTAGCATGAATGGTGTAGCCGAGAGACGTAATAGAACCCTTAAGGATATGGTAAGAAGTATGGTTTCTTGTACTTCTTTACCTCACTCATTATGGGGTGATGCTTTGAAAACCGCAACCTACCTACTTAATAGAGCTCCTTCAAAAGCTACTAACAAAACCCCTTATGAATTATGGACCGGAAAGAAACCGTCCCTAAATCATCTTCATGTTTGGGGTTGTCCTAGAAGCTAGGCCTTATAAACCTAACGAAGGAAAGTTGGACGCTAAGACAGTTAGTAGTTATTTTGTAGGGTATTCTCAAAGATCTAGGGATATAAATTCTATGACCCTAAAACTAGAACCTTTTTCGAGACGGGAAATGCTAGGTTCTTTGAGGATGTTGAATTTAGAGGGGAAAATTTGAATAGTAATTTTGAATTTGAAGAAATGGAAGAGGAATTCATTTCTATACCTCTTCCTATAGTTCCTATCGAAAATCAAGCAGTTGTGCCTGAAATTCGACAAGAACATATAATTCAAAATGACGTTAATTCTCCTATTAATGAACAACATGAAAATGTTGATGAGGAAATTCAACACCCTCAAAATCAAGAAGAACCGGTGCCCTTAAGAAGATCTAATAGAGCAAGAAGGAGTGCTATACCGGATTATTATGATGTGTATCTTGCCGAGAATGAGGAACCGTTAGGTTTAGTGGGAGATGAGCCAATCACCTTCCATGAAGCCATTAGTGGTCCAAATTCTCTTAAGTGGATTGATACCATAAATGAAGAGTTAAAATCCATGAATGATAATGACGTTTGGGATCTTGTCCCATTACCTAAGAATGTGAAACCCATCGGATGTAAATGGATCTTTAAGACCAAAAGGGATTCAAAAGGTAATGTGGAAAGACATAAGGCGCGTCTTGTCGCTAAAGGATTTACTCAAAAAGAAGGCATTGATTACAAAGAAACATTTTCACCGGTATCCTCTAAAAATGCCTTTAGAATCATTATGGCTTTAGTGGCACATTTTGACCTCGAGCTTCATCAAATGGATGTAAAGACAGCTTTTCTCAATGGTGACATTGAGGAAACTATCTATATGAAGAAACCAGAAATGGTGACTGATTCTGATCAAACTAGTCAACTAGTTTGTAAACTCAAGAAATCCATTTATGGGCTTAAGCAAGCATCTCGTCAATGGTACTTAAAATTTAACCAAGTTATTCTTTCATTCGGTTTTGAAATGAATCTTGGTGAAGATTGTGTGTACCATAAGTTCAGTGGGAGTAGATTTATATTTTTGGTCTTATATGTGGATGACATTTTACTTGCCAGTAATGATAAGGACCTTCTTAAGGAAACCAAGAAATTTCTCTCAAACAAATTTGAGATGAAAGATCTTGGAGAAGCTTCTTTTGTATTAGGAATCCAAATACATCGTGATCGCTCACGAGGTATGTTAGGGTTATCACAAAAGAGCTATATAGAGAAGGTATTACAAAGGTTTAGCATGGAAAATTGTAAACCACATGACACCCCGGTCTCTAAGGGAGATAAGTTCAGTTTAAATCAATGTCCTAAAAATAATATTGAAACCAAGTATATGGAAAATATCCCTTACGCATCGGCAGTAGGAAGCCTAATGTATGCTCAAGTCTGTACTCGCCCAGATCTTGCCTTTATTGTTGGCATGCTTGGGCGATATCAAAGCAATCCGAGAAGAGAACATTGGGTCGCAGCCAAAAGAGTGATGAGATACTTACAAAACACGAAGAACTACATGCTTACATATACAAAGTCGGATCATCTTGAGATCATTGGTTTTTCCGATTCCGACTTTGCTGGATGCCAAGATAGTCGCAAATCGACATCGGGTTATGTCTTCACTTTGGCCGGTGGTGCGATATCTTGGAGAAGTGCCAAGCAAACATTAGTTACTACTTCCACCATGGAAGCCGAATTTGTTGCTTGCTATGAGGCATCCAATCAAGCTATATGGCTGCGTAAATTTATTGAAGGACTGCGGATTGTCAAAAGTGTTGAAAGACTGCTTAAGTTATATTGTGACAATCGGGCCGCGGTATTGTACTCCAACAACAACAAGAGTTCATCTAAATCTAAGCATATAGATATTAAGTTTCTTGTTGTGAGAGAGAGAGTACAAAATGAACAAATCGAAATAGAACTTATTGGTACAAACTCCATGTTAGCGGATCCATTTACTAAGGCGTTATCTCATTTAGTATTTCACGAGCATGTTGCTCATATGGGTGTAATGACTTTTGATAATGCCTAAATCAGTGGGAGTTTTAAATGTTTCTATTTCCTTGTGTTGTTTTCATTTAAATTGATCTCATTTGGTTAAAGTAGGACTAGTTGGAGAATATATATATGCATTCTTCATATATATTCATTAATTTTCCATGCTACATATCTATACTTTATCTATGTCATTTAGTTGGATATATATATATGTGATTAATGTGGGTTTAGTTGCGAATCAATTACAACGAATGCCCCTTTAGTTCTTATACTTATATGACTAATGGACGGGATTGTTTTCGAATGACAACAAAGTGCACATAAGGGTTGTCATTTGTGTTATAAATATGATTGAAGAAATTTATTAAGTGAAGGTATATGTTATAATAATCCAAGTGGGAGATTGTAAGAACATGGATTAATGTAACATATAAATACTTAATAATATAATGATCAATATTATAATATATGGTATAAAGTATAGAACTCTAAATAATATGTAGAATTCCATAATATAAGTATACCATTAAATGATGAGCATAATGGTAATATCTTATATATCAATAGGTGTAGTCCCTAAATGAAGTGCCCCTTGGATTCCTATATAAAGGCCTATCCATCAAGCCTATGAATCATTAGTTATTTTACATTCTCATTCAGTCAAAATTCTTCCTAAGTACTTGAAGAACAAAGAGATTAAAAAGGCACTCATCATTTACAAGATCTACTCTTCCTAAATAAAAGACTATCTTCATATCTTCATCAAGAACAAGAACAAGAACAATAATGGAATCTCAAGGTATACGCTTCTGTCTTCGTCTTCTTCTTCTTCTTCTCTTCTTAATCTAGTTATGAGTCGGTTCATGGTCATTGGATCGTTTAATGTTCCAACATTTATGACTAAAGCACCCTTTATTTTGTGAACTTGTATATGTATAATGAGGGCTAAATTGTAACTTCAAGTCCTACAATTAATACAATTAAGCCTACCAAAATTGACTCCATTTTTCTTTTTTTTTCCTCTCTCTCTCTCCTCTCTCTCAAGTCCCTGTAAACTCGTCATCTCCATCGCTCACCATCTTCTTCATTTCTAAACCCACTACCTCCATAAATCCCTAGAAGCTTCGTTTCAACAATGGCATCCCTAAATCCCTAGAAGCTTCGTTTCAACAATGGCGACTTCATTTACAACGCTGGTAATCTCAAAACCCTAACTAAATCTCAACATTTCTCTTTTCAATTTGATATAAATAACTGTTCGCTGCTTCGAATTGATTTCCGTTGACGTTTTTTTTTTTTTTTGTGCTTTTCGCAGTCGAATGTGGGTTCACTCTCCGGTCTACCATGTCGACTAACTTGCTTCCTATACATATGCAAGTTCACAAAATAAAGGGTGCTTTAGTTATAAAAATGTGGGCCAAGTGTTAAGATACTCTTGAAGGGGGTATCCTAACAAAACCCATATATATATATATTAGCATATTTTTATAATGGTGAAATAAAATATAAAATATTTTTTTATTTAAAGATTGACATTTTCAAAACTCGTCAATAAGTTATTGATATTTATTTGGACCAACATGCCCCTGATGTTGGTGACGGTGCGCGCACATTATTTACCTAGTTGATTTTTTTGCTAACTATGGGAATGATCTGCTACTTCTCTTTTCCATTTATCTCTCTTTTTTATTTCCTTTAAAATGTAATACCTTGGAATCTAGAAATCGGAAAAATATATATGAAATCACTGTTTTAATCATATCATCAAGACAAATCAATCTAGTACACTCATCATATAATTCAAATTTTAAAAATAAAAATTTCATTTTCACATGTAAAAAACTGAGAAAATCATTTTTCATCTATTTATATTTGAACATAAAATCGAGATATTCATTTCTTCATGTTTGAATATAAAAAGTGATAATTGCATCTGTAAATTATTCAAAATTGATGACTCAATTTCTCGTTTGCTTGATGATAACAATAAATTTGTTGTCACATAACCTTAGGAATAATATAGATGAATTGATTTCATATTTGTGTGATTTAACAGTTGTGTGGTGTTATATACCTCTTAAAAAGTTGAGAAATCAACTTATCACAATTGATACTCAATTTCTCAAATGTTTAAATTTAGAAACTGAGATATTCATTTCTCATTTGTTCATAATTGAGTATAAAAAAAACTGAGAGATTCATCTCTCAACTTTTCATAATTGATACTCAATTTCTCAGATATTTAAATTTAAAAGCTGAGATATTCATTTATCATTTGTTCATAATTGAATATAAAACTGAAAATTCATCTCTTAGTTTTTCACAATTGATACTCTATTTCTCAAATGCTTAATTTAAAGATGAATATGTTGTCAAATACCCTTTAAACAAATGAGAAATCAATTTCTCATATATTTATTTCAAAGATGAGTGAATTTTCACGTACCCTTTAAATAAATGAGAAAATCAAATTTTTGGTTGTTTAAAAGTAACGATGAATATGTTGTCACACAATCTTAGAAATAACATAGATAAATTGATTACGGTTGTATAATTTCACAATTGAGTAATGTCATGCCATATAAAAACTTGAGAAATAAATTTCTATTTGTAAATTTCTATTTGTTTAAAGGTAACGATAAATTTATTGTCAAATAACCTTAGAAATAGCATATTTATCGTTTCCAATGAAACCAAAAAAAGGAAAAAAGTCATACACACCCTATACCAACCCTATACCAAGAACAATAATAAACCTAAATAAATTGTTTCAGCTGATAGCCAGGGCCGGCTAGGGCAGGTGAGGCCTGGGTCTTAGGCCCCCAAAATTTTGCACTTTTTAGGGGCTCCAAAATTCAGAAACTTAGTGGTAATATATTAGAAAGTGAGGGGCCTCATTAAACTTAAAAGTCAACTGTTAAAATCTGGTCAATCCACACAACACGCACAGAAAGAAATCTCACAGCCTCACAAATCACAATTTAACGAAGAAGAGACGATCCAGTTCAAACGCCGACGGAATTGCGATCGCCACCACCCCGTCACCACCTTTCGCCGTACCATTTTTGACAAGGTATTTCGATTCTCTAATTCTCTCCCTTCATAGACTTTCCCCCCCCCTCTCTCTCTCTCTCTCTCTGTCTCTCTCTCATCTCAAATCCTCCAAATTTCTAAATTCCTAACAAATTAGGGATTTTGATTTAGGGTTAAATAATTTATTTTATCCTAGATTAGGGTTAGTGCTTTTGATTTAGGGTTAAATTAAATTTATTTTATCCAAAATTAGGGCATTTGATTTTGGGTTAAATAATTGATTTAAGTGATGAATTTGTATATGAAAATAATATTTGGAGTTTTAATCTTATCTTGGAACTCAGAACTTTGAACAATTTGAATCCTTGAAGTTGAAGGTAATATACTAATACTCCTATTAGATTTATTAGAATTATTTATTGGTTTTTTGGGTTATTTTGTGCTATTACCTATTGTTACTTGTGTGTATCTTTTTGTTTGGTAATATTAGATTTGTTGGAATTATTATAGGTAGACAAAATGTCATCTTCTAAGCTTTGTTGAGTTGTGATGCTTGGTGGTATTAGTGATCAGTAGTATATCGTATATAGTACATTAAAAAGGTATAAGCCTTGCAATGTAGGACTGTTTCTTTTTGAAAATATGATTAAATATGAATAACATTTTTTCTGGAAATATCATATGGGTTATTTGAGGTTAGATTTTGTTGTATATGTATATGTTTTGTAAATCTTCAATACGGAAATCAAAAGACGGAGATTAAAGCGAGGTATGCCGAAGTAAATCTCCTTAAGACAATATTTCGCCTCCGTAATTGTGCAAACGGATCGATGGCGAATGTCTCCTAAGATACAACGCTTTTTACCAAGAGTTAATGTGCACTTTAACTAACCTTGACGGGCGAACCAAAAATCAGACTTGCTCTTAGTCTTCAGAAAAAGGAATGAACGAACTCTTTGAATCAAGAACACTTTGAATGAGGGAGAGAGAGAATTGGATTCTTGAACAAAGATTGTAACTTGGATTTGATCACAACTTGAATGGATTTACTTGATGACTGAATGAAGAAATAGGGGTCTCTATATATAGGGTAAATTAAGCCAGATCAGTTGTGACTGTTTCACAAAAGTCACATCCTTTCAAGCTCGCACCTGTTAAGACTTTAATCTGAACGGACAGCAACTGCTCGGCCGAGCACCATTGGTGCCTCGCCCGAGCATAGGAAAGTTGCTCGGCCGAGCACTTTAGTGACTCGCTCGAGCAGAGGCCAACAGAGGATGCTAGTTTCTGGTCTGTCATGCTCGGTCGAGGCTTATGCCTTACTCGGCCGAGCAGTTCAAAGAATTTGAACAGTCGTGTCTTTTCGATTTTAGACCTTTGACTTTTCAATTCACACCCTAATATTCACCCAATATTTCAACAATCCCCCACATGAATGGAAGAAGTCGACACGGAAAAGAAAAGAAGAAGAAGAGCATAGCTGAGAAGTAAATGCATCAAGATAGGTGACTTTCGCTTTGAACCTTCTTTAGTAAGAATCTATCGAGCTTACTTGGCTGATCAGTGTACGTAACGTATTGAACTGTCAGACATTATTGTAAGCTTAAACAATAGATCAAACACATTTAAATCTTATATCAGATTTTGGTTCTCTATTGTGTTCATTATTTCGGCCCTGGACTTTCTTGGTTCTGCGAGTGCTTTAGAGAATTTGCCTAAGTAAAATTCTCAATGAACCGGCCATGTTCACACTAACATAGGTGATGTTATATAAAGAGTATCCTACATTACCCCACTTGTACTAATTAACAAGATATAGTCATCATTAAAAGCAATAGCTTAACCTCTACCAATTTGTAGGCAGCACTTTTGCATCATATATAGAAATGGGATGAAGATAAACTTTCAAGTGCTTCCCTCAAATCAATCATGACTTGTTTTTCCAATTGAACCTAGTCCGTGGGATCTCCAGTCGCCAGGTTAGGTTTTCATCAAGTTGATTTATATTGTTTAGGCTTTAGCCCCATTTCTTTCGATGCACAGTTTATTCTCTCCTTAGATAAACCTTTAGTAAATGGATCCGCTAGGTGATCCTTTGATCGCACGAAATCAATCGATATCGTTCCGTTGGAGAGTAACTGTCTAACGGTGTTATGTCTACGACGTATGTGTCGAGATATGCCGTTGTATATAAAATTCTCTGCCCTTGCTATAGCTGCTTGATTATCACAGTGTATACATATAGCAGGCACAGGTTTTGGCCATAGAGGAATGTCTTCTAAAAAGTGTCTAAGCCATTCGGCTTCTTCACCAGCTTTATCTAAAGCAATAAACTCAGATTCCATCGTTGATCGAGCTATACATGTTTGCTTAGAAGATTTCCATGATATGGCACCTCCACCAAGAGTAAATACATAGCCACTAGTAGACTTGGACTCATCTGTATCAGATATCCAATTTGCATCACTATATCCTTCACCTACTGGAGGATAATTGCTATAGTGCAATGAATACTCTCTAGTTCGTTTTATGTATCCTAAAACTCTTAATAATGCATTCCAATGCTTATTATTAGGATTACTAGTAAAACGACTTAGCTTACTTACAACATAAGCTATATCCGGCCTTATACACTGCATTAAGTATATTAGGCTTCCAATGATTTGAGAATACTCTAATTGTTGCTTCGCATTCCCAGTATTCTTATGAAGAACTATATGGGGCAGAAATGGATTATTAGTTTCTTTAATTCCATGAGAATTAAATCTCTCAATCATTTTATCAACATAATGTGTTTGAGATAAACTAATTCCATTGGAGGTTCTTGAGACTTTAATTCCTAAGATTACATCTGCTTCACCCATATCTTTTATATCAAAGTTATTGGTAAACATTTTCTTTGTTTTATTTATAACATCAATGTCATGACCAAATATGAGCATGTCATCTACATATAAACAAACAAATACATATGTGTTACCAAATTTCTTTGAGTATACACATTTATCACATTCATTTGTGATAAAACCATTCATAATCATGACATTGTCAAATTTATCATGCCATTGTTTAGGAGCTTGCTTCAAGCCATACAAGGACTTAACAAGTTGGCATACCTTGTGCTCTTGTCCTTTTACTTCGAAGCCTTCAGGCTGCTCCATGTAAATTTCTTCATTCAAATCACCATTTAAAAATGCAGTTTTTACATCCATTTGATGTATTTGCAAATTATACAAAGTTGCAATGGCTATTAAGATTCAAATTGAAGTAATTCTTGTAACAGGAGAGTATGTGTCAAAGAAGTTGAATCCTTCCATTTGACGATATCCTTTTGCAACAAGACGAGCCTTGTATTTGTCCACGGAACCATCCGGTCTTAATTTCTTTTTGAAAATCCATTTGCATCCTATTGGTTTAGAACCTTTTGAAAGATCAACCACTTGCCAAGTGTTGTTACTTAAAATGGAT
Organism: Adenophora triphylla var. japonica; assembly: GCA_022495995.1. Taxonomy (NCBI): domain Eukaryota; kingdom Viridiplantae; phylum Streptophyta; class Magnoliopsida; order Asterales; family Campanulaceae; genus Adenophora; species Adenophora triphylla. The sequence goes on from JAFEMH010004354.1 coordinate 62,589, forward strand.
TCAATCTCACTATTTACAGCTTCTTTCCAGAATGTGGATTCAGAGATGTTCATGGCTTCCTTAAATGATTGAGGCTCATCTTCAATCATAAAGTTAGAGATAAAATCTAGACCAAAAGTTTTAGCAATTTTAGCTCTCTTGCTTCTTCTTGGTTCAACATCTTCATTGTTTTCAGAAGTGTTTTCACGTGGTCTCTTCTTAGGAGTATTTTCACAAATATCCTTTTTCATAGGGAACACGTCCTCAAAAAATTTAGCGTCACGAGATTCAATTATTGTATTGACATGAATGTCATTTACTTCAGATTTGTGTACTAAGAATCTGTATGCACTGCTATTCATTGCATATCCAATAAATACACAGTCAACGGTCTTAGGTCCTAACTTTGACCGTTTAGGAGGTGGAACAGCAACCTTTGCGAGATACCCCCACACTTTGAGAAATTTATAGGAAGGCTTTCTTCCTTTCCACAATTCATATGGTATTGAACCAGTTTTCTTGTGTGCAATCCTATTCAACACAAAGTTAGCGGATAACACCGCTTCCCCCCACAAGTTCTGTGGTAAACCCGAACTTCCAAGCATACCGTTAACCATATCTTTGATAGTTCTATTTTTTCTCTCAGCAACACCATTTTGCTGCGGGTATAGGGTGCAGTTGTTTGATGAATGATACCGAATTTGGAACATAGGTTACTAGATTTCGTTGATTCATATTCACCATCCCTATCGGACCTTAATACTTTAATTGACTTTTCAAGTTGATTTTCAACTTCAGTTTTGTAAGTAGTGAAAGCATCCATTGCTTCATCTTTACTACTTAGCAAATAGACATAACAATATCTACTTTGATCGTCAATAAAAGTAATAAAGTATTTCTTACTGCCTCGAGTTGGGACAAACTTTAAATCACATAAATCACTATGGATTAATTCCAACAGTTGGCTAGTCCTTTCAACTGGTTTAAAAGGTTTCTTTGAAAACTTTGCTTCAACACAAACTTCGCATTTTGTGACCTTTCATTGAATCAAGTTTTGGAATAAGTCCTAAACCAACAAGCTTTCTCAAAGAAGCACGATTCACATGTCCTAAACGACCATGCCATAAATTAGAAGACTCGCACAAGTAAATAGAATTGTCAATTTTATTCATCACTTGAGGGTACAAATATGTGGACTTCTTGTCCACTACAACAGCATTTGCCTTAAACAGGCCATCTAGCAAGTATCCCTTTCGGAGTCTTCCACCATGTTAGCCTTTGCTTCCATGTTCCGTGCAGTGGCTCTCTTTTCTGCATCACGATTGTCCTCTTCAATACGAAGACGAACTAGCAAGTCTTCCATTGACATCTCTTTGCGCTTGTGCTTGAGATATTTTTGAAGTCTCTCCATGAAGGAGGCAACTTCTCAATCATACATGCAACTTGGAAGGACTCACCCAATTGCATTCCTTCGGCTTCAAGGTTATGCAATAGGACTTGCATCTCTTCGACCTGATTCATTACAGTTTTAGAATCATTCATTTTAAAATCCAAAAACTTTGCAACAAAGAATTTCTTTGTTCCAGCATCTTCGGTTTTGTATTTCTTGTCGAGATAATCCTAAACTCCATTTGCAGTTTGAATGGAGTGGTACACATTATACAATGTGTTATCTAGTCCATTCAAGATGTAGTTCAAGCATAGATAATCTGCATGTTTCCATGCATCAATAGCCATTTGTGTAGCCTTGTCTACTACACCTTCAGCCTCTACGGGACATTCTTCCCGTAAGAACTTTACTAGTCCAAGCGTTGTGAGATAGAACAACATTATTTGTTGCCAACGTTTGAAATCAGCCCCATTGAACTTCTCCGGTTTCTCGTACTGCGAGGCCGGTGGCATCATGAGTTGATTAGCACTTGAAGTACTCCCTATTGCATTAGTATTCGTTGCAATAGTCTCACTACTAACGGAGTCATTTCCTTTAGTCATTTTCTGTTACGAAAATAGAAAATCCAATAAGAAAGATATGAAGTAGAGTAGATAAAATTCAAAACAAATACCTGAAAATATTGTCTTAAGATTGTTGTATATGTATATGTTTTGTAAATCTTCAATACGGAAATCAAAAGACGGAGATTAAAGCGAGGTATGCCGAAGCAAATCTCCTTAAGATAATATTTCGCCTCCGTAATTGTGCAAACGGATCGATGGCGAATGTCTCCCAAAATACAACGCTTTTTACCAAGAGTTAGTGTGCACTTTAACTAACCTTGACGGGCGAACCAAAAATCAGACTTGCTCTTAGTCTTCGAAAAAAGGAATGAACGAACTCTTTGAATCAAGAACACTTTGAATGAGGGAGAGAGGGAATTGGATTCTTGAACAAAGATTGTAACTTGGATTTGATAACAACTTGAATGGATTTACTTGATAACTGAATGAAGGAATAGGGGTCTCTATATATAGGGTAAATTAAGCCAGATCAGTTGTGACTGTTTCACAAAAGTCACATCCTTTCAAGCTCGCACATGTTCAGACTTTAATCTGAACGGACAGCAACTGCTCGGCCGAGCACTATTGGTGCCTCGCTCGAGCATATAGCAGCTGCTCCTGCCGAGCACTTTGGTGACTCGCCCGAGCAGAGGCCGACAGAGGATGCTAGTTTCTGGTCTGTCATGCTCGGCCGAGGCTTATGCCTTGCTCGGCCGAGCAGTTCAAAGAATTTGAACAGTCGTGTCTTTTCGATTTTAGACCTTTGACTTTTCAATTCACACCCTAATATTCACCCAATATTCCAACAGATTTAATAGAAAATCTACATTCGATTGTCTGTAATCTGACAAGAGGAGTCACCGTAAAACTGAAATTATTGCTATCAGAACAGTCAGAACAGTGAAGACCCCATCCAAATTATCGGCCTAGGGCCCCAAATATTATAGAGCCGGCCCTGCTGATAGCATATAAATAAAAGGTCACTGAACAACTTTACAAGTCAACTATTCATTGTCAAACTTCAATCCAAGTGATACCCATTATTGCTTAACAGCTAAAATTAGCACTAAGAAAACATATGAATTTACAAGAAGAATGCAACATGTATACTTCCAAAGACCTTATACTAATAATTAACATGAATACAACAAGCAATCAGAAAACACAAATCAATACTATCTTTGTTCAAATTGATTGTTCCAAAAAATTCAAATTTATTATTGATGAAAAGCAAATTTGAATTTTTTTTATATTAATTTTGGTAAATCAAAAAGATACAAACGTACTTCACTATTGTTCAAAGACTATTTTAAGGGCAAACTTTGTATATTTCGTGTGAACGGTTGAAGGCTAAAAGATCAATCATTTAATGTGGGAGAATAAATACGAAATTGGACCCTCTTTGATTATGAAATGTTGTTGAATCTTGAAGCTCAGATTTGGGATGATGTCCGGGTTAAAATGAGCCCAAATTCGTGGGAGGTCCGCATGGACCGTTACTCGTGGCCCGTTTGGCCCGAGTTTGTCCAGTCCGCTTTTCATACGGGACGGGCTTGGATTAAAAAAATTCGTACGGATCGAACTATGGCCCGCGGATCAGAAGATCTGTTTGGTCCGTGGCCCGTTATCAAAGAGGTCCGCACGGACCTGTTTGAATTCTAAACCCTAAACCCTATATACCCCATACCCTAACCCCTATGCCTTAAATCATATTTATATCCCATACCCTAAAGTATACCTCTATATCCTAAACCTTGTAATATATACCACTCACTAAACACTAAACCCTAAATCATATATATCTCATACCCTAACTCATACCTTAAACTATATGCCATATACCTTACTCCCTCCGTCCCACCCGAAAGGGAAATTTTGCCTCCAAGCACGGAAAATAAGAAATGAATAAATATAATGGGAAATATAGATAGTGGGGTTCAATTAAGGAAAAATTAACAAAAGTTGACTGAATGATTAAAAAGGTTTCTTTTCCCACCAAAATTTGAATTACCAAGCCTAATACAAACTGGAAGGACAATCCATGTGAAAATTTGAATTTCCCACCAACTTTTGCCTCCAATCGATCGGGTACTTCTATCGGTTTATAAACCGATAGCACGGTGATAGCACAGTAATGTTATTTTCCTTGCAGTTTAACAGAGAAGCTGTTTTCATAATACAATCCTTGTGGGAAAAAATAATTACAAATTCCCTAAACACCTTCTATAATTACACCCAACAACAACACCAACTGATTACCTACATACCAAAAAATGCCAAACCAAAAAATGCACAAAGCCAACATGTCAACTGAGGTCAAAAATTCATTGGCTCAAATGTTGATAGAAGGCCTTGAAGGTGGAAAGCTTCCAAAGGGAAAAATCAAAGAAGTTGCTTTAAAATTTGGGTTGCATCGGAGAACTATTTACAAAATCTGGAAGCTTGTCGAGGAGCAAAGGAGGAGAGGTATGCCCGTTCATCTATCATCAAATAAAGTAGGAGTAATAAGGAAGAAATTAGTACAACTGGATGTTGAGAAAATGAAAACAATTGATTTTCATAATAGAAATACCATTCGAAATTTAGGACAAAGTTTGGGGGTTAGTAAAAGCACGGTTGGGAGATGGAAAAAGGAGGGTGTGATCAGAGCACATACAAATGCCATTAAACCATCCTTAACAGATGAAAATTTTTTAACAAGGCTGAAATTCTGCCTAGCTGCATTAAAATATGATGTACAAGAAGGAACAACAAAGTTCAAAAGCATGGATAATGTTATTCATGCAGATGAGAAGTGGTTTCTCATGACAAAATGTAAAACAAGGTCTTATATTTTGCCTGGTGAAATAGAGCCTTACAGATCATGCCAAAGCAAAAGATTCATCAACAAAGTCATGTTTTTTTGTTGTGTAAGTAGGCCACAATATGATAGTAATGGGGAGTTGCTATTTGATGGCAAAATAGGCATGTGGCCTTTCACAAAAACAGAGCCGGCCAAGAAGAAACAAGAGGAATAGGGCAAACTGGAACACTTGTGACCAAACCATTAGAATCAATCAACAAGGAAGTCACAAAGTTAATGTTGATCAACCAAGTAAGATTTATTTTATTCTTACATTTATTATTCAGCTTTCATTTCATGATACAATCAGCTACTGAATGTGACCAATCCATTAATAACAATCAGCTGCTGAAATCAGCAACTGAAAGTTATTAAAGGAAGCCATCAGCAAGGCTGAAAGTCAGCTACTGAATGTGACCAATCCATGATACAATCAGCTGCTGAAATCAGCAACTGAAAGTTATTAATGGAAGCCATCAGCAAGGCTGAAATTCAGCTACTGAAATCAGTTTTGCATCTTATTAATTGATGCAATCAGCTACTGAAATTCAGCTACTGAATGTAGGTAATTCCTGCAATCAAGGCAAGGTGGCCACCAAATGCAAGTAAAAATATTATCATTCAATGGGATAATGCACCACCCCACATCAAGAACAATGACCCAGAGTTTAGAGAAGCAGCAAGTACAGATGGATTTGACATACAACTACGATTTCAACCCCCCAACTCTCCTGATACAAACATCAATGATCTAGGATGGTTTGCTTCATTGGATGCAATTAAAACAGAGACTTATTCCAAAAGTGTTAATGACCTAGTGAAGGGAGTTTTAGAAGCCTATGCAAAATTATCTCATAAGACACTCAACAAATTATTCCTTTCATTGCAAAATGTTATGATATCAATTATGAAAGCAAGAGGGCACAACAACTTTCCATTGCCTCATATGGGCAAGGATGCATTGGAGAGAGAAGGGAGACTCGAAAGAGATTTGAATGTGGAAATTGGGCTTGTAAGAGAATGTGTTCAATACATGTTGCAGGTAGGTGATGGAGATGGTTTTGAAGGCATAATGACAGCGCTGGAAGAACAACAGCTTCTATGATTCATCAACAAAGTCAACAATCAGCACTCTCAGTTTAGAGAAGCAGCAAGTACAGATGGATTTTGATTGTAAAGTCTCAGTGCTTTCGTATTAAGAAAGCTCATCCTAGACTTGGTATTTTGATTGTAAAGTCTCAGTGCTTTCATATTAAGAAAGCTCATCCTAGACTTGGTATTTTGAAGGCATAATGACTCTTATTATTTAGCAATTCCAAAAATCATTTCACCTCTTCAAAACCACACCAAAAACCAATGATCAGGTGGTTCTCAGATTTGAATCATCATAGAACACATAAAAACGAATGCTCAGGTAGTTCTCAGATTTGCATCATAATAGAACACATAAAATCCAATGCTCAGGTGGTTCTCAGATTTGCATCATCATAGAACACATAAAATCCAATGCTCAGGTGGTTCTCAGATTTGCATCATCATAGAACACATAAAGGGACATTTCATCACAGAGTCGTAAAGGGACATTTCATCAAAATTGGACCAAAGCATAGCAAACTCAGATAATATCATCACAGAGTCATAAAGGGACATTTCATCACAGAGTCATAAAGGGACATTTCATCAAAATTGGACCAAAGCATAGCAAACTCAGATAATATCATCACAGAGTCATAAAGGGACATTTCATCATTTCACATAATCACTCAATCACAAATCCCAACTTCAGATTATGAAATTCATAGAAAACAAGTAAAATTTGAAGGAAAACATAACCTGAGCCATGCTATTTCCAATGTCTTGAGTTTCCGAAGAGCTTTCTGAAGGGTCTAGATCGGTGACAAGCACCCACAGTAGGTACACTTCCATTAACGCACGTAAATGATGGTCATCAACTTTCTTTGACTCCTCTTATTTAGGGTTTGGTGGTTCTTTCATCCGCTGCTCGTAATCCTTCACGAAAGCCTCGTAATAACCCGGGGAAGCACATCTATCTTCTTCCTTCTTCACCTCTTCAGAAACCCCCAAATTCGTTTCCTCGACAACGGTGTCTCGATTCATTTCAGATTCACTATCGGAAGTAACTATCGCCTCCGATGACCAAACGGCATAGCAATACACCTGATATGGGTCAAGCGGTGGCGGTGGCGGTGGCGATGGCGGCGGCGACGGCGACGGATAATCGTTCGCCAAATCAATCGATTCAGTGAATGGTAGGGATGGAAGAAGCGGAATACAAGGGTCGAGCCAAGGAGAGGACTCATCGTTAAACATGGGAGAAGAATTTTGTGGTTTTGAAGAATCCATGATAGATTGCTTCAGAAATGGTGATTTAGGGTTCGCCACCAAGTGAGACAGCGTTGATGAAAACGAAGGGAGAGAGAGAGAGAGAGAGAGAGAGAGAGAGAGAGAGAGAGAGAGAGAGAGAGGACGAATCGATGGACATGGGAAACGGATTTTGTGTTACCGGAGAATCCATGATAGAGAGAGGTAGAGAAATGGCGATTTAGGGTTCTTCCTCATACGCTGATGAAAAAACGAAGGGGAAGAGAGAGAGAGAGAATAGATGAGGTTTTGTTTGGGTAAGTAATTAGGAGTGGGTTGGGTTAATTTATTAATTGGGTTGGGTTAATTTATTAATTGGGTTGGATTAATTAGTGGAATGGGTAGGATTAGGATTAATTGGGTGGGGTAGGAAGAATATATTAATAATAAAAAGTTTCCTTTTTGGGGTTGTGCCCTTTTAAATGGGACGCCCAAAAAGGAAATTTGTGCCCTTTCGGGTAGGACGGAGGGAGTATACCATATACCATAAATCATTTATCATATACCTTATACCCTAAACCATTTAGGGATTTTTACCAATAAGCCCCTATAAGAAGGTGGAATTTATCAAAAAAAAAAAACACCACATTTCATATTCTACCTTAGGGTCCATAAGTTGAAATCTATATTACCAATAAACCCCTAGCTCATTTTAAAATATTTCATATCCATTTAAATGTCCAAACTGCCTCATTCTCTTTCTCTCTCTATCTATACGCAATTGGCTTTCTCTCTCTATCCGCAATTTGCGTTGCAATTGACGATGCAATTGACGAGCTCCGGGCGGTGTGCAATTGACGATCTCCGGGCGGTGTTCCAGATGTTCGATCGAAACGGGGACAGCCAAATCACCCACTGTCGTCGTCGTCACCCACTGCAAGAAAGGAAGAGGCCTCATCAACATCAATGGCGTCCTAATCGAGCTAGTCGAGCCCGAAATCCTTCGTTAAAAGGCATTCGATCCTATCCTCCTTCTCGGCCACTACCATTTCGCCGTGGTCGACATGCGTATCCGAGGTCATGGTCGGTATTCCCAACGAACTCCTCTCCTTCGTCAGCTCTTCCCCTTGATGTATGAATGTTCCATTCAAACATTGAATCCGCAAATTTTCAAATTATTTTTATTTAAGAAAACCCAAATTGAAAACCTTCACCCACCATCCCAAGACCCTAATTAAGTTATGTTTTCCAAATCCAAATTGTTTTGGAATTTGTCCTCAAATCTCACTTTTCTCTTGTTGGTTCTGCTTGTTGCTCAACTAATTGTTGTTTTCCCCTTGTTGTATACTCTAAATCCTAATTATATCTTCACAAAAATGGTCTGTTTTATCAATATAAACAAAATCAGAATTAATATGAACTTAGTTGCTATGTTGCTATTTTATGGACCTATTGAACAATATAACTTGTTTCCAAATGGTTTTTACTTGTGCTAGGGGGACTCATATCCTGATATGGTTGAACTTCCTAGGACAAATAGATGATCTTTTAAGTAGTTTCTAATTCATTGTCCTTGATATAGGTAAGCGCAAGGGTACCAGGGAAGCTAGGCTGCCCACTAAGATTTTGTGGATGCGTAGGATGAGGGTTCTCAGGCGTTTGCTTCGCAAGTACCGTGAAGCAAAGAAGATTGACAAACACATGTATCATGACATGTACATGAAGGTGAAGGGTAATGTGTTCAAGAACAAGCGTGTGCTCATGGAGAGTATTTACAAGTCCAAGGGCCAAGGCTGAGAAAGCTAGGGAGAAGACCCTATCTGACCAGTTTGAGGCTAAGCGCGCTAAGAACAAGGCAAGCAGGGAAAGGAAGCATGCCCGAAGAGAGGAACGTTTAGCTCAGGTATGTCTCCACAATCAAAGGAGTATATACACCTTTTATTGATTGATTCTTATGGGGTAAAAAACTCACATCGTCTTGTATATATGCAGGGTCCAGTTGAGAAAGCACCACCGGTCTTTGCACTGATTGCCGCCCTGCACTCAACCGACAAAGTGAGCGTTCTTATTGATATGGTATTCAAGTTCGGGTATTATTTCTTAGTGAATGTTGTTTTAATGAACTATGTGACGACCCCAACCCTAGGCACTCATTTTTAATATTTAATTATATGCTTTTAATATTCATGCTAGCTTTATGTGTTCAATTATGTCCTTTAAATTCTTAAATTTAGATAAATTGGGTGAAAAGTAAATTTAGGATCTTATAAGAATTTATTGGTCATTAAATAAAGAAACTAGGAGAAATAATAAAAATGGAAAAATGACAAATAATGTGGGGAGGTTAAATGAGTAGGATGAATTAATGGGATAATGTTTAATTTAATTTTGATTTGGGTAGGATGAAAGCCTTGCTAAATTTTCATGGGGGGGCCATTTTGTAGAGCCCTTCCTCCTTGTGCCAAGTGTTCCCTCCCCATCACCTCTCTTACTACCCCTCCCTTCTCCCTCCTTCTCCTTCCTTCTCACTTCTTCATCCTAGAGAAACTAAGAAGACCTCCATTGAAGCCTTGCCCAAGCTTTGAAGTCAATACATTCTTCATCAAAATCCAAGTCTAGGAGCACATTTGAAGATTGATCATCTTGGGGAACTCATCTAACTAGAAAGATTCACATTTCCTTCTAAAATCCATGTAAGTTGTTATGACTTCTCTTCTCATGAATGCTCATGAATATTTCTTGTAGTTCTTGTTCTTATGTTGGTGATTTCTTGCTTAGGAAACCTATTGGGAGTTGAATGATTGAAGAATGGAATTATTTGAAGTTAGGGTTCTTGGTAGATCATGTAAAAAGGGTTTGAAATGGGTGGAATGGGTAGAGATAAATGATTTAGGATAACTTGGTTTGAATTTACTTGTTTTCATGGGACTTGGTAAGATTAAGTTATGATTTGGTGTTCTTGAACATAACTTAGTAAGAAGGACTTGGAACCTAGGCATAAATTGTTGAAAAACTGATCTGGGCCGGGAGGCATGGGCGGTCGCCCAGGTGATGTAGGCGGTCGCCCATGTTGGCAGTAAGTTAGTGAGCTTGGGAATTTCACTTGGGCGGTCGCCCAAGTGATGAGGGCGGTCGCCCATCCCCCTTATGAGTGGTCGCCCATGTATGAGTGTGCGGTCGCCCATGTGGGCAGAAACTTCATTCCCTTTGGCAATCCACTTGGGCGGTCGCCCAAGTGGTATGGGCGGTCGCCCAAGGCCCTGAACCAATATTTCTTGATTTGAACTAGGATCGTTTAGCAAGTTGTTGGCCACTTATAATTGGGCACTCCCACTTGGTAATTGAACTTGAACCTTCACTTAGGCCTTGTATCCTTGTATATGGAATTTGTAGGGTAGGATAATGATCCCTCAACTCCTTGTTTAATGTTATATACATTGTTGTTGATATTGTTGGGTGTATTCATAAATTGTTGCACTTTCATATTGTTTAGGCATGAGTATATATTACCATGTGGCTATTGTTTATCCCTTTATGTGGATTTTATTCAAGTATCTATTATGTGCTTGATATATGTTGAGTCAGCTGACGTTGGGGGTATAACAGAATACGATCAATTATGGAAGTGTGACCTAATGTGATCGGATTATGTTATATCTGTGACCGTCCCCTCCTGTGGCCACAGGTTGGGGTATAGCTTCTGTATTGAGCCAAAAGCCTTACAGAGTTGCTCTTGTCTTATATGGTTCCACTGAAAAACGGGTCTTATAAGACGTGAGTATTGCTTAAGCGGCTCACTGTAATTGGAGTATTATTATACCCAATGTTGTACGACTTGTTCGAGACGGGAAAAGGTAAACCAAGGTAATGGAATGTGTTTATAGCTTTCCCAATGTGTTATGTGTGACTTGTTATATGTTGCATTTATTTGGCATATTCTTTGCATCCATAATAGCTTGCTTTGAGATTTATTCTCACCCCTCTCCCTTTCTTGTTTTAGATCCCGAGACAGGAGGACCGCCCAAGTAAGGACGGAGAGGAGTTTGGAGTAATCTTTTGGGGTATTGTCGGGGTATGTTTAGGGTGACGTATAAATTGTATTTTGGTAATTCCATTCTTGGAGTTTGTAATTATAAACCTTAAACTCTACGTCATAACCTTAAATCTTTTGTAACTAAACAGATTAACTATTTTCAAAGTTAGTTATCTCCTCCTCCGATGTGGAGTAGAGTGGAGTTCTTTTGAAATGTTATTTTATTCATGTTCATGTTTGAAAGTCAAAGTAAAGTTTTAAAAAGTTTAGTGTTTTGGGTTAGTTTGGGGACGCACCAACTCGGGACACGTGTAGGTTCCGGGTCGGGGTCCCAGCGGTTGGTATCGAGCTCGGTTAGAATTCTTGGGTAGAGTCTAGGCGAGTGAGAGTGTGTGGTAAGCTGACGTCGAGTGTTTAATGCGGGAGTTTGTTGTAATGGCGGGAAATGAAGGTGATCCGAATCGGTTTGGGTGGTGTTGGTAATCCGAACGCCGAGATGATGGACATGTTCGAGGGTTCCTTCAGCATATGGCAACTCGGAATCGGAATTTGAATCGAGAATCTAGGCGAGACAAGGGCAACATGGTTTGGAGAAGTTCGTGAAGATGTCTCCTCCTAGCTTCAACGGAGATCCGGATCAGGTGAAGGCCGAGAGGTGGCTTGAGGCTATGAACAAGATTTTCGCGGCTATGGAGAGTACGGATGCGGAGAAAGTGAGATGCGCCGTTTTCAAATTGGAAGGACCGGCGGAGCATTGGTGGCAAGTGGTAAAGGATGGTTGGGACCGAGATTTGACACCGCGGACGTGGGAAAACTTCACGCTCAAGTTCCGAGATCACTTTGTGCCGATGGTTACTAGGGACAAGAAAGAAGGCGAGTTCCTGAAGGCTGGAGCAAGGGACCATGACGATAGCGCAAGTATTCGGCAAAGTTCACGAGTTGGCCCGATATTGTCCCCATTTGGTGCCGAGATGAGGAGAGGCGAGTTTACCGGTTTGTGAAAGGTTTAAGAGTTGAGTTTCGGAAGCGGTTGTTGGACGCATGCTTCGCCGCTCTGCTCAAAAGAGCCAATATAGGCGTGCCGGATTGAGAACGACATAGAGGAGCATCGTGGTAAGAATGAAGGAGGAAACGAGGAACAGATTTCGGGGTCGAGATCGGGACGAGAATAGAGTGCGGCCAGGACTTTCACCCGGGAGCGAATCGAGGAGGTCATGTGGCGGCTCAGGCAAATCGTGCGACTTCCGGTCGGCTTGGGACAACATGTGGGTTTTGCAAGAGGATAGGGCATTCCGAAGACAAATGTTGGAGCAAACAAGGCAAGTGTTTGGAGTGTGGATCGCCGGGCCATTTCGGGAGGAATTGTCCCAAGTTACAGAATAAGCAAGCGACGGGTGCAGGATTCGGGGTCAAGGTAGTGGTGTGAAGAGAGATGTTGATGGGAAACCTAAGGATAAAGTCCAAGGTCGTGTGTTTGCTTTGGGTCGAGGAGAGGTCGATCCTAATGCCGTCATTAGAGGTATAGTTCTGTCTCGGGAGTTAAGGCCCGCATTCTTATAGATCCGGGTCTTCCCATTCATTTGTGGCGTCTCATTTTGCATTCTCATTGCATATCTTGCACGAATCTATGCCTTATGTGTTAGAGGTCTCTACTCCTATGGGAGAGAGCCTTGAATCTTCTTTGATATATCGTGGATGTGATGTGACTATATGTGGGCATGTATTGCCTTAGGTGGATTTGGTCGAGTTACCAATCCGTGATTTTGATGTGATCCTTGGTATGGATTGGTTGAGTCGGTGCCATGCTTTGGTAGGCTGTCGTAGGAAGCGAGTCTCATTTGCTATGCACGATGTGCCTACATTTATATTTGATGCCGATAAATCTATGTTCGGGTTACATGTTATTTACGCCTTAAAAGCTAGAAAGATGCTATCTAAGGGGTGTACGGGTTACTTAGCTTATGTGGTAGATTCCAATAAGAAGTCTCCCGAGTTAGCTCATGTTCCGGTTGTGAATGAATTTAGTGATGTGTTCTCTAGTGAGTACTCTATGCCTCCGGACCGTGAGATAGAGTTTTGTATTGACTTAGTACCCGGTACCAGCTCCTATCTCTAAAGCACCCTATAGAATGGCTCAGGCCGAGTTAAAAGAGTTGAAGGTCCAATTGCAAGAATTGTTAGACCGAGGTTTTATTCGTCCTAGTGTGTCTCCGTGGGGAGCACCGGTCTTGTTTGTTAGGAAGAAGGATGGTACCTTACGATTGTGCATTGACTATCGTTTGTTGAACCAAGCCACCATTAAGAATAAGTATCCTCTTCCGCATATAGATGATTTGTTTGACCAACTCCAAGGTTCCGTTATTTACTCAAAGCTTGATTTGAGAAGCGGATACCATCGAGTTGAAGATTAGGCCGGATGATGTTGCTAAGACGGCTTTCCGTACTAGATATGGTCATTATGAGTTTGTGGTGATGCCGTTTGGGTTGACTAATGCTCAGCCGTGTTTATGGATATGATGAACCGTGTCTTCAAGCCTTATCTCGATAGTTTTGTGGTGGTCTTTATTGATGATATTCTTGTGTATTCTAAGTCCCGGGAAGAGCATGAGAATCATGTGAGGATTGTCTTGTCCGTTCTTCGTGAGAAGCTTGTATGCTAAGTTCGGTAAGTGCGAGTTTTGGCTTGAGCATTTCTTTCTTGGGGTATGTTGTGTCGAGTTCGGGGGATTTCCGTGGATCCTTCAAGATTGAAGCCGTGATTAATTGGAAGCAACCTTCGGCCGTGACCGAAGTCCGTAGTTTTCTTGGTTTGGCGGGGTACTATCGGAGGTTCATTGAGGGTTTTCTCGGATTGCTACTCCGTTGACTAGGTTGACTCGGAAAGATGTATTGTTTGTGTGGGATTCCAAGTGTGAAGCAAGTTTTGATGAATTGAAGAAGAGGTTGACGACGGCTCCGGTTCTTACCCTTTCGAGTGGTTGCGAGAATTTTGTTATTTATAGTGATGCCTCGAAGGCGGGTTTGGGATGTGTGTTGATGCGAGAATGGGAAGGTTATTGCGTATGCCTCTAGGAAGTTATCACCGGCGGAGCAGAATTACCCCACTCATGATATGGAATTGGCGGCGATTGTATTTGCGTTGCATAAGTGGAAGCATTATCTTTACGGAGCGAAATTCGAGATTTTCACCGATCATAAGAGTTTGAAGTACCTATTTACCCAAAAGGAGTTGAACAACCGGCAAAGAAGATGGTTAGAGTTTTTGAAGGATTTTGATTGTGTCATATCCTATCATCCGGGGAAGGCCAATGTGGTGGCCGATGCGATTAGCCGAAAGGCGTATTTGGCAGCCTTGAGTTCTCGGGAGTTGAAGAGTGAAGTGATAGTTGCGAATGTTCGAGCCGTTCCGACATTGTATGGTGATTTGAAGGAAGCTCAACAAGAAGATCCGGAATTGAAGAAAATTTGTGATCAAGTGCAAGATGGGAAAGCCGGGGATTTTGCTTTGAATCGAGATGGGATTTTAACTTTCCAAGGGAGAATTTGCGTTCCGTCATCGCCGGAAATCAAGAAGCGTGTTTTAGAGGATGGCCATAAGTCCAAGTTTGCGATTCATCCGGGGAGTACCAAAATGTATCAAGACTTGAAGCGTGGGTATTGGTGGAATGGTATGAAAAGGGAAATAGCGGATTATGTATCTAAGTGTTTGACGTGTCAACGGATTAAGGCGTAACATCAAAGACCGGCGGGACTACTTCAACCATTGGATATTCCGGAGTGGAAATGGGAAGGGATCTCGATGGATTTTGTTTCGGGTCTACCTCTTACCGCGAAGAAGATGGATGCTATATGGGTTATCGTGGATCGGTTGACGAAGTCGGCTCATTTTCTTCCGGTGTCAACTAAGTTTTCGTTGGAGAAGTTAGCCCAGTTGTATTTGAAGGAGATTGTAAGACTTCACGGGGTTAGGTTAGTATTGTTTCCGACGAGATCCGAGGTTTACATCTAGATTTTGGAGAGCATTGCAGAAGCTTTGGGTTCTAAATTGTGTTTCGATACGGCATTTCATCCTCAAACCGATGGTCGGTCAGAGAACTATTCGTATACTTGAGGATATGTTACGAGCTTGTGTGATGGATTTCCAATTATCTTGGGAGGATCATTTACCTTTAGTGGAGTTTGCTTACAACAACAGTTATCAGTCCAGTATCGAGATGGCTCCGTATGAGGCGTTGTATGGTAGGAAGTGTCGATCTCCGATGTGTTGGGACGAGGTTGGTGAAGCGAGACTTTGGGGCCGGATTTGGTTCGAGATTCTACGGAGAAGATCAAAGTGATTCGGGATAGATTGAAGACAGCTCAGAGTCGACAGAAAAGCTACGCCGACAATAGAAGACGGGATTTGTCATTTCGGGTTGGTGACTTTGTGTTCTTGAAGGTTTCTCCGAGGACGGGGATTAAAAGGTTTGGTAATAAGGGTAAGTTGGCTCCGAGGTTTGTGGGACCGTTTGAGATTCTAGAGAAGATAGGGGAATTGGCTTACCGGTTAGCGTTGCCTCCATCTCTCTCTTTGCTTCATGATGTGTTCCACGTTTCTATGCTTAGGAAGTATTGTCATGACCCCTCTCATGTTTTGAGCTCTCCTCCCGATGATGTCCAAGCGGACATGTCGTATGTTGAAGAGCCATTAAGAGTCCTAGAGTTCCAAGTTAAAGAGTTGAGAACCAAGAGTATTCCGATAGTGAAGGTCCTTTGGAAGAATCATACGGTTGAGGAAGCGACGTGGGAGCTAGAGTCGGAGATGAGAGCGAAATACCCGTGGTTGTTTGAAAATTCAAGTAAGTTTCCTTTTAAAATTCGGGTCGAATTTTCTTTAAGGGGGAGTGAGTGTGACGACCCCAACCCTAGGCACTCATTTTTAATATTTAATTATATGCTTTTAATATTCATGCTAGCTTTATGTGTTCAATTATGTCCTTTAAATTCTTAAATTTAGATAAATTGGGTGAAAAGTAAATTTAGGATCTTATAAGAATTTATTGGTCATTAAATAAAGAAACTAGGAGAAATAATAAAAATGGAAAAATGACAAATAATGTGGGGAGGTTAAATGAGTAGGATGAATTAATGGGATAATGTTTAATTTAATTTTGATTTGGGTAGGATGAAAGCCTTGCTAAATTTTCATGGGGGGGCCATTTTGTAGAGCCCTTCCTCCTTGTGCCAAGTGTTCCCTCCCCATCACCTCTCTTACTACCCCTCCCTTCTCCCTCCTTCTCCTTCCTTCTCACTTCTTCATCCTAGAGAAACTAAGAAGACCTCCATTGAAGCCTTGCCCAAGCTTTGAAGTCAATACATTCTTCATCAAAATCCAAGTCTAGGAGCACATTTGAAGATTGATCATCTTGGGGAACTCATCTAACTAGAAAGATTCACATTTCCTTCTAAAATCCATGTAAGTTGTTATGACTTCTCTTCTCATGAATGCTCATGAATATCTCTTGTTGTTCTTGTTCTGGAAATGTTGATTTCTTGATTAGGAAACCTATTGGGAGTTGAATGATTAAAAATGGAATTATTTGAAGTTAGGGTTCTTGGTAGATCATGTAAAAAGGGTTTGAAATGGGTGGAATGGGTAGAGATAAATGATTTAGGATAACTTGGTTTGAATTTACTTGTTTTCATGGGACTTGGTAAGATTAAGTTATGATTTGGTGTTCTTGAACATAACTTAGTAAGAAGGACTTGGAACCTAGGCTTAAATTGTTGAAAAACTGATCTGGGCCGGGAGGCATGGGCGGTCGCCCAGGTGAGGTAGGCGGTCGCCCATGTTGGCAGTAAGTTAGTGAGCTTGGGAATTTCACTTGGGCGGTCGCCCAAGTGATGAGGGCGGTCGCCCATCCCCCTTATGAGTGGTCGCCCATGTATGAGTGTGCGGTCGCCCATGTGGGCAGAAACTTCATTCCCTTTGGCAATCCACTTGGGCGGTCGCCCAAGTGGTATGGGCGGTCGCCCAAGGCCCTGAACCAATATTTCTTGATTTGAACAAGGATCGTTTAGCAAGTTGTTGGCCACTTATAATTGGGCACTCCCACTTGGTAATTGAACTTGAACCTTCACTTAGGCCTTGTATCCTCAGATATGGAATTTGTAGGGTAGGATAATGATCCCTCAACTCCTTGTTTAATGTTATATACATTGTTGTTGATATTGTCAGCGTATTCATAAATTGTTGCACTTTCATATTGTTTAGGCATGAGTATATATTACCATGTGGCTATTGTTTATCCCTTTATGTGGATTTTATTCAGGTATCTATTATGTGCTTGATATATGTTGAGTCAGCTGACGTTGGGGGTATAACAGAATACGATCAATTATGGAAGTGTGACCTAATGTGATCGGATTATGTTATATACGCGACCGTCCCCTCCTGTGGCCACGGGTTGGGGTATAGCTTCGTATTGAGCCAAAAGCCTTACGAGTTGCACGTCTTATATGGTTCCCGAAAACTGGTCTTATAAGACGTGAGTATTGCTTAGCGGCTCACCGTAATTGGAGTATTATTATACCCAATGTTGTACGACTAATGTTCGAGACGGGAAAAGGTAAACCAAGGTAATGGAATGTGTTTATAGCTTTCCCAATGTGTTATGTGTGACTTGTTATATGTTGCATTTATTTGGCATATTCTTTGCATCCATAATAGCTTGCCGAGATTTATTCTCACCCCTCTCCCTTTCTTGTTTTAGATCCCGAGACGGGAGGACCGCCCAAGTAAGGACGGAGAGGAGTTTGGAGTAATCTTTTGGGGTATTGTCGGGGTATGTTTAGGGTGACGTATAAATTGTATTTTGGTAATTCCATTCTTGGAGTTTGTAATTATAAACCTTAAACTCTACGTCATAACCTTAAATCTTTTGTAACTAAACAGTTAACTATTTTCAAAGTTAGTTATCTCCTCCTCCGATGTGGAGTAGAGTGGAGTTCTTTTGAAATGTTATGTTATTCATGTTCATGTTTGAAAGTCAAAGTAAAGTTTTAAAAGTTTAGTGTTTTTGGGTTAGTTTGGGGACGCACCAACTCGGGACACGTGTAGGTTTCGGGTCGGGGTCCCCACAAACTACATTTTTGAACTTTTGCAGAGCATCAAATAAGTTGAAGAAGTGACCTCGTAATGATGTGTATGAAGGTTATGTTGATGCCTTTGTTAGCGTCATAGTTTAGTTTTTGGACTTGTATCTTTGATTTTAATCTCAAGTTGGGAACAATATTACTTAGAACTGAAACTTTAATCTTGATACTAAGCTGTTTTGTTCAATTCTTTTTTTGATAATCTTATTGTTCTTGAGTTAGTTCTGAGTAGTGGTTTTGGTGATTTTATGGACAACTTGTGTGTGCAGACCTTCTATTCTCTCCTAACTATATTTCCTTTTTCCTGTTGTGATATGTTCGATTTCAATTAAGTCATTATAGTCCTATATATAACGGGACATGATAATCTTTCTAAAACTAAGAGTTTTGTTTTACAGTTATTTATGAATATGAAATGGTTTGGTTTTTGACCTTTCTAAACTGAGAACTGTGAGGTCAATTTCACAGTTATTTTGCTACTTAGTATGTGTGGTTTATTCGTTATTTATTAGTTGTTGATGATTGTTTGTGCACAAATGTGAGGTCAATTTCTCAGTTATAGTTATAAGTGTTATTTTTGTGTCATTCCTTTAGGACAACTGTAGAACAAGTTTCACAGTTGTTGGGTTTGATGTAAATAACTGTGTAATAATTTTCACAGTTATTGTGCATAACTGTGAATTCCATTTCACAGTTATTTTTATGTCATTCCTTTAGGACAACTGTAGAACAAGTTTCACGGTTGTTGGGTTTGATGTAAATAACTGTGTAATGATTTTCACAGTTATTGTGCATAACTGTGTAATGATTTGCACATTTCCAAGCTGAGAATTATGTTTGTGCACAACTGTGAGGTCAAATTCTCAGTTATAGTTATGAGTGTTGAGGTCACTTTCTCAGTTATTGTGCATAACTGTGTGATTGACTTCACTGTTTTTATGTCATTCTTTTTTAGAACAACAGTGAGGTCTATTTCACAGTTGTTGGTTGTGATGTGAATAACTGTGAAATGTTTTTCACACTTCTAAAATTGTGAGGTCAGTTTCACAGTTATTTATGAATGTAAAATGGTTTGATTTTTAACCTTTCTAAACTGAGAACGGTGAGGTCAATTTCACTGTTATTTTGCTTCTTAATATGCGTGGTTTATTCGTTATTTATCAGTTGTTTATGATTGTTTGCGCAAAACTATGGGGCCAATTTCTCAGTTATGATTGTTGAGGTCAATTTCTCAGTTAGTATGCATAACTGTGTGATAGATTTCACTGTTTTTATGTTATTCTTTTATAGAACAACAATGAGGTCTATTTTACAGTTGTTGAAAAATAATTTTATTTTATGTATAAAATTTGAAATATATGATGAGTAAACTTGTTTGATTCGTCTTGGCGATGAGATTAAAACAGTGATTTCAGATAATTTTTTCGACTTTTAAATTTTGAGATATTGCATTTTTAAAATTTAAGAGAAAAAAAAGGAAGAGGGAGAAAAGGAGAGAGAAAGAAAGCAGGTAAGGAACTAAGGAACGATCCGTCACGCGTGAGAGAGAGAGAGAGAGAGAGAGAGAGAGAGAGAGAGAGAGAGAGAGAGAGAGAGAGAGGGGGGGGGTTTGAGGGGCAATTTGGTCCAGAAAAAATTGAGGGACTTTTTTGTTGTTTTGATAATGTTAGTCCTTAAAGGTAGTTTTTATTTGGGTGGAGGACTAATTGGTCAAAGCCTAAACCATTTATCATATATCTTATACCCTAAACCCTATATTACATATCCTAAACTCCATGCATATCCTAAATCATTACCATATATGTAAAGAAATGTTTACTAATATTATTGCTAATTGAATATTACATAATAGTAATAATTTAGAGAAAAATATTGAATAATAATAATAATAATAGTTTAACCTTTAGAAAATATTAATAATGATTTTACTTTACCCCAACCCCTAAAGTATTTATCATATTGCTCAAACTGACAAACAACAAAAAACCAAAAATCTTACTCTAGAACGTAGGGAGTAAAAAAAGTCTAAAATATTATTTTTTTAATCAATAAAAAATAAAAATAAATAAAGGTAGTCCGTCTCTCTTTTCTTTTATATACTTTTATTTGTTTAGCTTTTTTTCTATCTTTTTATATACCTTTTTGTAAAAAAAATCACTAATAAAAATGTCAAAAATATTATTTTCTAGTTAATAAAAAATTAAAATAAAATAAAAAATAAATATAGGATAGTCTGTCTCTCTTTTCTTCTATATACTTTCACTTGTTTAACTTTTTTTTTATCTTTTTATATACCTTTTTGTAAAAAAAACACTACTAAACAAAGTCTATAATATTATTTTTTAGTCAATAAAAAATTAAAATAAAATAAAAAATAAATATAGGGTAGTCCATCCCTCTTTTCTTCTATATACTTTAATTTGTTTAGGTTTTTTCTATCTTTTTTTATATACCTTTTTGTAAAAAAAAAATTACTACTAAACAAAGTCTAAAATATTATTTCCTAATAAATAAAAAATAAATATAGGATAGTCTGTCCCTCTTTTCTTCTATATACTTTCATTTATTTAGTTATTTTCTATATATTTTTTATATACCTTTTTGTAAAAAAAAAATCACTCTAAACAAAGTCTAAAATATTATTTTCTAATCAATAAAAATTAAAATAAAAAATAAATATAGGGAAGTCCGTCCCTCTTTTCTTCTATATACTTTCATTTGTTTAGTTATTTTCTATCTTTTTTATATACATTTTTGTAAAAAAAAATCACTCTAAACAAAGTCTAAAATATTATTTCCTAGTCAATAAAAAATTTAATGAAAATAAAAAATAAATATAGGGTAGTCCGTCCCTCTTTTCTTCTATATACTTTCATTTGTTTAGTTTTTTTCTATTTTTTTTAATATTTAAAACATCTAATTTTCTTATGTCTAAGTGATTTATATTTTTAAAAATATCTTATTAATTTTTATTTTTTCCATTTTTTTTTCTGATTTTTTCTGTTTAAAAAAAATTTGGAAAACCCGTTTAGCCCGTGAACCTTCAGATCCGGGTTAAACGGGCGGGCTTGGGCATGGAAAATGGGACGGGCCGGGCCAAGTTTAGGCCCGTTTGGCCACATGGGCTGACGGACTTGGATCCGCACCCGTCCGCGGACAGGTCCGTACGGACCGGGCCGACCTATTTGGCCATCTCCATCCCCAGTAACAACGATGATGATCGGTTTTAGCACATATATAGAGAGAGAAAAGGAATGCGCATAGAGAGAAAGCTCAGGGGTAGTTTTGTCTTTTCAAATTATTATGAAGAGTAATGTGCATTAAGAGAGTTCCTAAGGTAAATATGAAAATGCAATGTTTTTATTGATAAATTTCATACTATTTCAAATATTTATTGATAAAACAACCCTAAAAGTTATGAAGGATGTAAATAAAAAATATAGTTTGTGTCGAAAAATAAATATTGCATTTGACATGACAACATATAAGTTTGTACATTACTTTTTCAATGATAAAATTGCACTAAATCACTTTTATTATTTGAAAATGTATTTATTTTGAGACAAAACAAAATAAAAAATGTAACATTTATTCAAGAACAGGGAATTAGCTATTTTCAATCGAGCAAGGAAAACAACGTTGCTAATAGACGTTATCATCCCGGTTTTGAACTGCCATTTCCCCGTTCAGTGGAAAATTGAACCGTATTTGAACCGTATAATTCCGATTTCTGGTTCACGGTTCCAACCATCGGCTCCCGATTCTAGTTTCACGATTCTAACGGTTCTCATTTGTTTATTACTTAAATTATTTTTATTTGTTTTTTAAAATGCAATGTAACTGAAAATAGTTAAGTAATTAATAGAACTTCAAAATCCATTAGATTTGTTATAAAATTCATTTAAAATGATAGATTTTTATAAGGAAATGTTAGTTTTTTAACGAATTTTGTTAGTTTTTTAATAAATTTATTTAGTTTATTAACTAAATAATAACAAAAAACTAGTTGTTACATGCTTTCAAAGTCACGGATTTCACGGTTCACGATTCCCACTTTCAGAACCGATTCTGAAAATGGTGTACTCGTATTCGAACCGTGAAACCGCCGGTTACGGTTATCACGGTTCCCGATTCTTCCGCAATTCCATTTCTAACGAATTTCGTTTTCCGATTTTATCCGCCGATTTTCATGATCCCTAATATTTTTGAGCATTTCTAGTTGGAAATAGTCGAATTCTTTAGCAAAGTAAAAATATGTCGGAAGATGTTGGTCAGCGATGTTGATGGAGTGTAACCACTTGTACGCTCCGACGGAAATTAAAAAAAAAAATCCATCTTTTTAGTGTAAATAGCCATTGGCGATCCCCGTCGAAATTGGTCCACCTTAGAGTTGTTCTTTTTCTTTTTTTCTTTTTAATATATACTCTCTTCGTCGAGTAACTCTTGTGAAAAACTAGTTTTTTTTTTTCAAAATGTTATAAAAAAACTAGTTTTCAGAACCGTTCATCACTCTTATTAGTTAGACTTAGTGCTTTAAAACTAGTTTTTTTCTTATGTTACGAAAAAACTAGTTTTTTTCAAGATTTTGGCCTCCCCGTCTCGCATATCATTTCTCTTAATAAAAAATGTAAATAATATGAGTGTTGTAATTATGAAAAGTGAAGTAAAAACAGGGCGCGGACCTATGATTTTGGAATCGCGTGAACTTGGTATTTAAAAAATATTGTAAACAATAAAACAGTGAAAAATAACTTCATATATATAAAAAAAGTTACATATAGTCGACGACTTAGGTAAAAAAAATAATCAAAAATTTGAGGTGGGCTAGAGCCCACATCAAATAAGGTTGAATCTTGCCATGGGTAGAAGAGTGAATAACTTAGATAAGAGTGCGTCTGCTGAGAAACGCGTTTCTCCATAACTATGGAGAAACGTGTTTTTCATAGCCAGAAGCTTTACATTTGATAACCAGAAAAAAAATCGAGGCCAAGAGACAAAAGCTTCGGATATCCGTAAGCTTTGCATTTGATAGCCGAGCTTTGCGGTTGATATCCAAGCTTTGTATTTGATAGCCGAAGGATGTGAAATGTATATCCGTAAAGCTGTTAGGTGCATATCCAGGAAAGCTGGTAGGTGCATATCCGAGAAATGTGTTAGGGCATATCCGAAATTGCTATTGAAGGTTTTGGATATCCAGAACCTTCAATGTATATCCGAAACATTTTGAAGGTTTCTGTTATTCATTCGAAGGTTTACGGATATCACTTTCATAGGATTCTCGGCTATCTACCATTTGTCGCTGACATGTCGGGACCCGTTTCTCCATAACTTATGGAGAAACGCGTTTCTCCCTAGATTTTGTGCTTAGATAAATAGTAAATAGTAAGTTGATTTATGTTATTAGTATAAAGTAAATTAGGAAAAAAAATGAGTGTGATAAATAGCACAAATTCAATAACTCATGTGAAAATCAAAACAGACAAAACATATCTTAAGCGCCAAATTGAACTTTAAATTGGTTCTCAAACAGCCCAAATTCAATAACTCATGTGATGTGGATCATGTGGTAAGTCCTCAAATCAAATTAATACAAATCATATACTACCTCCGTCCCCGGAAATGGTTTATCATTTTTTGTCCGGCACACAAATTAAGAAAATAGGTGGGAAGGAAAAATATTGTAAGTGTAATTTGAAAATAGGAGAGAGAATTAGTGGAGGAAATAGTAAACTTAAAAAGTGTTGTGAGTATAATAGTGAATTAGGAAAGAGAATGAGTGAAGGAAATAGTGAGTGATTGGGTATAATAGAATATTAATAAAATTTTTCCTTTTTAGAAAAGGTGAAGCTGCAAATGGGACGCCATTTTGGATAAAAGGTGAAGCATTTTCTGGGACGGAGGGAGTATACTCGTTGTTTTAAGGAAAAAACATATACTCCCTCAGTCTCATTAATAACTTCACTTTTTGCTAAAATCGGTGTCTCGTTTAAAGCTTCATCTTTCCTAAAATGGCAAAGAATCTTTACTATTTCACCCACTCATTCTCTCTTCTATTTTACTATTACACTCATAACATTTTTCAAATTTACTATTTCCTCAACTTATTCTCTCTCATATTTTACTATTAAAATCACAACATTTCATCCACTCATCAATTTTCTTAATTTGCATATCGAAACCAAAATAGTGAACTTATTATTATTAGTACGGAGGGAGTATTTGCTTAAGGGGTTTTATTTTCATCATTTGACCTACTTAAATTAAAAGCAATGTTTTTGTTTTGTTTTTTTAATCAATTTTGACCTTTATGGCCTCTTTTTCGAATGCGAAACCACTGCAAAGAACACTTCGAGATAGCGAGTGGTATTAAAAATAAAATCAAACATCATCACATAAATGCTCCAGTATATAATGTAAAATATTTTGAACGAATATAAAATCACATTTTTTTATTAAAATGTGATTTAAAAACCAAATAACGTCGTATAAAAGTTTCACTAAACAATGTAAGAACACTTTTGTTTATATTTGTAATACATTTTTAATATTGTATAGCACACTTTTTATTTTATACTCCCTTCGTATCACTTCGTATTACGTAAATGGACATCAATAAAATTGACACAATAACTAAGAAAAAGTATTATTCCTTTCACTCATTTTCTCTCCTACATTATTTTAATACTCACAACACCATTATAATTTACTATTCTCTCCACTCATTCTCTCCTATTTTACTATTACACTCACAACATTCTTTCCATTTTGGGCAATCTCCATTCACGTGAGACGACCCAAAAAGAAAATAAATCTCCATTCACGTGATACGGAAAGAGTATGTCATTGTATGAATTTCATTTGTTGTATCGTTATATTGTAGCGAGCATCTGCAGCGTTTCGAAACCCTTCTTTTTTTTTTTATAGTACTCCCTCCGTTCCACCTCAAGGTTTCACCTTGAGTTTTACACACTTTTTAAGAAATTTTTTTAAAGTGGATAGAAAATTTGAGGAGAGAGAATGTAAAAGTTAAATGTGTGGTAGGGAATAGGAAAGAGAATGTAAAAGTTAAAAATATTTAATAGGAGAGAGAATGAGTGGGAGGAATAGTAAGTTAATAATTGATTTTTTTGTAAATATATTAACTTTATAAGGGTATAATGAATGATTTTTTTGTAAATATATGGAGATAATAAGAATATAAATATATGAAAAAAAAATTCATTTAAGGAAGAGAATTTTGAAATGGGACGGTTCAAAATAAAAAGGTGAAATCTTGATGTATGTGGGAAGGAAGGAGTAAAATGTTTGCTAGTAAACCAAAGTGACGTAACGTGTCAATGCCAAAGATCAATATGAAGATAGTATTACGGTTGATTTCGAACTTCGAGAAACGATGGGGAGTTTGCTCCAACACTGCGTGAAATGAAAATTGAATAACAAATGTAAAAAGTGTGATGTAAAATATAAAAAGTGCACAACACAATAAAAAAATAGTTTTCATATTGTTTAGCAGAGTTTTTATATGAAGTTATTTAATTTTTACATAACACTTTAGTAAAAAAAAATGTGTTTTTATACCCGTTCAAAATATTTTACTCCCTCCGTTTCAGTTGAAGTTTTCCATTGTGTCATTTTGGGTGTCCCGTTAAAAGTTTTCACTTTTTTTTTTTTGGCAAAGAATTTTTACTATTTCCTTCACTCACTCTCTTTCCTAATTCACTATTACACTCACAACACTTTTCAAATTTAATATTTCCTCCACTCATTCTCTCTCCTATTTTCAAATTACACTCACAACATTTTTTCTTTCCACCCATTTTTTTAATTTGCGTGCAATGCCAAAAGTGAAAAGTTTATGTTGGGACGGAGGGAGTATATCATAATATTATAGAGTTTTATATGACATTGTTTTTGATTCGCTGAAGTGTTGGAACGAATCGCTGAAGTGTTGGAACGAATCGCTCGCTAGCGGTTCCACGTCCGTGATATGGTCATTGTACGGTTTGTACCCCAGTCCATTTTACATACTCCCTCCGTCTCACTATTAAGTACACACTTTTTTTATATGACGTCCCATTACAAAATACACACTTTTTTTAAAATAAAAATGTTTTATTACTTTTATATTAATGGAACCTACATGTCATACTCAAAACAACAATTCAATTATTGTTTCTACATCACTTTTTCTCTC
Organism: Adenophora triphylla var. japonica; assembly: GCA_022495995.1. Lineage (NCBI taxonomy): Eukaryota > Viridiplantae > Streptophyta > Magnoliopsida > Asterales > Campanulaceae > Adenophora > Adenophora triphylla. Next base: position 89,088 of record JAFEMH010004354.1, read on the forward strand.
CTACTCATTTTTCATTCTCACAACACATTTTTCACTAATACTTTTCCTTAATTATAGTATGAATAGTAAATGTATAATTTATAATGGGATTGAGGAAATATGTGCCTTGATTTTATGGGAAAGCTCTTAAGGTATCTTCAATGTATGGAGTTAACCTATACTATATATTATGTATCAAAATCAAATTTTGATATCTAAGTTACTGTTTACATGATATTAAATTATCATCTTCAATGGTTGGTATCAAATTAATAAGTCAATTTTTTTTGTTTTATTGAAATTCTTTCACATTTAATATTTTTAATAATTAAATATATACTAGTGTTAAATAATAACTGAATACTAATTGAATATAAAATAAAGTAAAGTTAAATAAAATATGTATACTTAATAAATAAATAATTATTATTATTTCCATTGAAAAATTAATAATTTAATTGTGTGTTTTATAAATATAAAAAACATAAAACAAAATAAAATAAAATTTAAATGTTAAATAAATAATTAAATGATATAGAAATATAATTGGCAAAGTGAAGAAGTTAAGCAAGGCACCAAATTAACTAACTTACTTTTTATAATACTCCCTCTGTCCCAATCTAAATGTCCAAACTTTTCTTTTTGGACGTCCCATTGAAAATGTCCCATTTCCAAAAAAGGAAAGTTTTTTTCACTATTCAACCCACTCATTCTCTCTCCTACTTTACTTTTACACTCACAACATTCTCTCTCCTAACTATTCCTCTCACCCATTCTCTCTCCTATTTAATTTTTCATACTCACAACATTTAAACTTTTTCTCTTTCCTACCTCACTTTTTCTCTTTCCTACCTCACTTTCCTTAATTTCCGCGCCGGACCCATTTTTGGACATTTAGATTGGGACGGAGGTAGTATTACATTATAAATAGTGTTTTAATTAATTATATTTTCAATAAAATTTAAATGTTTATCCAGTTTTAATTGTTTAGCATACAAAACTTAACCTGTAATGAAAGAAGGGATTTTGAAATTTACTCTCTCGGTCCCTAATGACTTATTTCTTTTTTTGTTCGTTTTACGTGGGTGGAGACTGTCTCAAATGACAAAGTTTTTACACTATTTATTTTACTCCTCTTTTATACTTTACTTTTATACTCATATTACTATTTAATTTACTATTAGTCTTATGCAGTTTCTCCTATTTTATTTTTCATACTACTACTCCTATTAATTCTCTCTCTTATTTATTTTTTAATTTTTGTGTTCAATTAATTGATTTACGCTCATGTGAGACGGAGAGAGTATTTATTTAATGCATGATAACTATTCATCGAGTCTACTCCCTCCGTCCCCGCTCGAAAGAGCACAAATTTTCTTTTTGGGCGTTTCATTTGAAATGGCACAATCCAAAAATGGAAAGTTTTTTATTACTTCTTTATTTATGAAACCCACTTGTCATACTCTCACAATAAATATTCATTAATTATTCTCTATTCCACTTTCTCTTTCCTACATAAGAGCATCCACAATGGAAGCTTTTTGGGAGCTTTTAATTTTCATGAAAAAGCTCTTTAGAACTTTTTTCCATTGTAGAGAAAGTTGGAAAGCTCATTCCTAAAGAGCAGCTCCTTCTACAAAGAGCTCTCTCTAGGAGCTCTTTCCATTAATTTCCACCATTTTCCAATGTTGAACATTAAATAAAACAATAATTTTTATTTAATTTTGGATGTGAGGATCATAAAAAAAGTTGATGAAAAAGCTATACCATTGTAAAAAATGCTTGAAGGTTTTTCTTTTTGAGTTGTTTATGATGTGTCATTTGAAAATTGCAAAAAAACTATAAAAAAAACTTTTGCCATTGTGGATGCTCTAATCTTTCACTCATAATATTTATTTTACTATACACTTTTTTTCTTTCTTACATTACTTTTCTTAATTTTTATGCAAGACACAAACTTTACTCTTTTGAGCGGGAGGAGGCCGGAGTATATTTTGATTTTGGATAAGCACAAAAAGGGGGGACATGAGTAAAGATAAGAGGCCAAAACAGACAGAAATGGCCAAAACTCTAAATTGTCATTTTCTGTGCTACTTTCCTCATGATATCTGACACCTCTATTTTCTGCCAATACTTTATTACAAAACCCAATGAAACTAACTATGCTCTGTATAAATTAAAAATTAAAAAAATAAAATTTATTATATCAACCATTGAAATTTTAAATTTACTTATTTAGGGTAAATTTCACTTCTTTTTTTTTTCTTTTTCTTTTTTTTTTTTTTTCGATACTGGTGCCTTCGCGCCGAAGCAGTCCCGACCACTCAAGTACCGGCCCCACAAATGTCTAGCGAAGGTAAATCGCGGATATGCCTAAATCGCCTGCAGTAGCACCCTTATACTCTCATTTCCCCAGAGAGCCTCCTACAACGCGGTAGTTGAACTCCCACATCGAGGCTGCGAGCCAAAGAATGCCGCTTCTTTAACCGAATGGAATTGCAGCCCAAGGGCCGAAACCCAAGATAAAAAAATTAGCTTTATCAAGGCATTCGGGTCAAGGAAAAAAAATTATTCCCAAACAATGTCGCGAAATGGTCCACGGGGCACAACATAGATTTCATTGGCAAACATAATTCTCGAAAGCACTGTGACTCTCAAATTGGGAGAGAAAGCAAATTACTACTATCAGAAGGAGGGAAAGCAAATGACTTTCAAGGGGAGAAAAAGCAAATAACTCTCGATGGGAAGAGATAACAACATAAATTAATAAGTAAAACACATACCTTAATTTGAATACATGAGATAGAAATGGCAACAAAACACTCGTCTTTTTCGGGATAAATTGTCGATAATGTAATGTCGTTGACTGAAATTACGATGATTGTAGAGAAAAGTGTCGCCAAGAAGAGGGAGCGCAACCTCGTCGTTGTCATGAATGGAAGATGGGAATTGACAAAGATGGAATTGAAGAAGAATGTTGAAATTATTTAATACTTCACATACTAATTCAATTAAAGCTAAACATTCAACTAAAGATTGACAACTAAAAATTTGTGTGGCCTGGTGGCCGGTGGGTGGTGGTGGCTTGGTGATGTGGTGGTGGTGTGATGGTTATGGTGGCACAGCGGTGGTTATGGTGGATGAAACGGCAGTGGTTATGGTGGTTATGATGGATGAAACGGCGGTGGTTATGAATCTGGACACCAACCAAACATAAGTGGAACATTTATTTCTTTTTATGTTTTGTGTAAAAATATACTCCCTCCGTCCCGGTAGAAGCGTCACCTTTTAGGAGTGGCGCGCAAGTTAAGAAAAAGTGTGGGAAGAAAAAATGTTGTGAGTGTAATTTAAAAATAGGAGAGAGAATTAGTGGAGGAAATAGTGAATTTTAAAAGTGTTGTGAGGGTAGAGGAGAGAGAATTAGTGGAGGGAATAGTGGATGGGATAATAAAATATTAATAAAAGTTTCCTTTTTAGGAAAGGGTGACGCTATAAACGGGATGCCATTTTGGGTAAAAAGTGACGCTTCGACCGGGACGGAGGGAGTATTTCTTTAGAACTTTAATTTATATGAATGATAACGTTGTTAGTATATTTTATTTAAATAACATTCTAACCCAATTTTAACTAATTTGCTCCAACTATTAAAAAATTCTAGTTTTTACTTTTCTTCAAAACAATTAGCTATTATTATATGATTAGAATATTAATTTTGAGAAATTATAAAATTATAATAATAAGAAATTAGTTTATATTTTAATCTACTATTAATATAAAAATGAAAAGGTAGTTATATAGCTATATTTAATGAAATATTTATTTTTCAAAATATAAATGATAATTACGTTATTTTGTTTTAAATCTTGATTATTTAATATTTCGAAAACATTTTTTTAAAGCAATATAAATTTATTTTTCTTTTTTCTTTTGAAAGCAAAATAAATTTATTTTTAAATCTTTTAATTTGGGAATATTCAGTGTACCCTTAAAAGGAATATCGGTTCGAACCAATCAGTTAATCAAGTGCGAGACACATGTGATTTAACCCACTTTTCTAACGAGTTTTGTTAAAAAAAAATTAACTGACGAAAATTTGACATATTGAGCTCCAAGGTAAAAAATAAAATAATTGGGCCCCATATAAAAGATCTTGAACAGTATAAACCGAGATACGAATATGGGTTTGCTCAAGCTGGGCCTAATTGAATTGGGCCATGAATATTATCTAAATAACCAAGTATCAGGGCCGAGTAGGGTCTTCCTCACATGACAAGGAGCGTTTATCTCAGCCTTATAACAACATGTTTGGGGCGGATGCCAGAAGAGACGAGGAAACTAAAGTTCTTACCTCGGCATTCTCCAACATGACGAGGAAACTAAATCATTTACCTCGGCATATCTCCGTACCGGCCAATCTCCAAATGACGAGGAAGCAGAATCATTTACCTCGGTCTATTTGTTAAGGCCGAGGTAAAACATTTGTGTTCCTCGGCGTTCCGGTTAGCAGAACATACAGTCCTTATCAAACAAGGATTCTACAATCATTATCCAATCAGGATTATGATCACCAACATCAATTCAAGTCAAACAATGACTCCTTAACAGATATAATTCTCTTAAGATTATATCTTATCTCTTTACAAGTTCACTCCAACATGGATTCTATCAATCCATTCCTATAAATACAAGCCCCATGGCTCATTATTTGGTACGTTACTTTTTACATTGGAGAAACTCTGTCAATTTGATTTCTCTAATATCAACCGTGAACTTACTCTCACGCCGGAGGGCCTTTAGCCGGATCCGCCCCGACTTAGTTTACGTGTTTTCTCTTATTTTCAGGCCTTGCAATCGCCGGAGCATTCAACGCTTGGATTTGGGCTGATTTGACGATTTTGGCATCATCAATTGGTTCCATTGCCGGGAATTCGATTCAAACACCCATTGTTTGGCCTGGAAAACGCTCGCTTAAAGCCAATTTTCTTGACCGAATTTGTTCTTTCTTGGAACGGAATTTTTGGATCGGTAAAAATCTGTTCTTGAAGCCACCGGAATCATCAAGTTCAGCCGGAATTTGTCCAGATTCCGTTAAAGGCGTTTTTAGCATTAAATTCGATCCCAATTTTGGCTTGAATTTTGTGTGTTGGAAAAATCACAATTGGCTGTTTGTTTTTGGTTAAAATTTGCCCTAATTTTAGCCATAAATTCGGTTCTGGTGAAATTGTGAATTTTGGAAAATTTTGCACTCAATAATCTGTTTGTGATTCATAATGGACGGACAATTCACAAGTGTTACAGCTGAGGATCCCACCCAAGTGAATGGGGGAAACACTGGACCCGAGGAGCCACTGCCTCCTCCTCCTCCTCTACCTCAGACTGATGCCATTCCTCCCCTTGCCATGACTCTTCGTTCCATGGGTCAGGCAAATGCCGAGGGAGAGGGCAATGACCTTCCTCGTCCTACTCGTGCTCGTGGGAAGCAAGCAGGAAGGAAGAAAACAAAGAATGCCGACGCCGGTCAAGCAGGAGGATCTCAACCCGTTGACCGACGCTCTTTGTTACACAAACAAATGGAGACTTTGCAAAGGATGTATGAAACACAAGTTGCTCTTTTGCAAATGGACCCAGATCATTCCATGGCTCCATTCATTGTGCCATCAATGGGCCCACCTTTGAGAAAGGAACAGGAGAGCATCGTGCTCCTCCCCTAAAGATCGCCGAACTACCAATGCCACCCTGTGGATTCTCCTCGTCCTCGGCATACCAAGAAGCGTAGGATCATGTGGTCGACCTGAGAAGCCAATTAACTCCTAGCGAAGAGGAAGTGAACTCCAGGGACCTAAGGACAAGACTCAGCTTGAATAGGCGCCTATCCCCAGCTCATCTTGCCATGACACCTAGGCGTCCCACGTCTCCTCGAGCTCGTCGACCAGCATTCTCCTCGTCCTCGTCGTTCGATTCTCATCGTCCTCGTCGACCGGACTCTCCTCGTCCTCGGCATCGAGAATTTGCTAGGCCAAGGACCCCAGAGCCCTACAGATGATACTTCGCACAAGACCCGGAACCAAGACGTGATAAGGCCCTCCAAACGTGATGGCCACCGACATGAAGCGGAGCATAGTAGGGTGAATGATCGCCCAAAGACAAGTCGGCCGAAGCTCCCAACGAAGCACTCGCTCAAGCGGTGAGAAGGAAATAGAAACAAAGCAATGGGAGCCTGAAGCAAAGGCCGGATGATATGGAGATGGGAAAGAAATATAATGACGACGATTATGATTGGGCCACCCGTCCGTTTTCCTTGAGGATAACCGCCGCACCTCCCCATCCTAACCTCAAGCTCCCAAATTTCGAGAAATACAACGGAACCACCGACGCCAAGGACCATGTGCAAAGTTTCGAACAAACCATGAATCTCCTCACCATCTGCCGATGACTTGCTCTGCAAAGCTTTCGCGAGCACCTTCTCCGAACACTTTGACCCGGTTCCGTGAGCTCAAGAAAGGTTGCATCGATCGGAGGGGCATGAGGAGAATGTTCTTAGATCATTTTGCCACTACTGGGAAAAGGAAGATGAGATTAACCGACTTGGCCAACATTGAGCAAGGGAAGGAGAGACCACCTCGCCTACTACAATAGGTTCCGAAAATGGCGGACCAAGTTGAAGAAAGCCTCACCGATAGGGAGGTCATAGTTTGCTTCAACTCGGGTTAAAATCGGGCCCCCTCATTTATGAACTCTCATCCAGGGAACCTAATTCCAAGGCCGAATTGTACAAGGTGGCTTATGCCATTTCCATGGTCAAGACAAGACAAAGAAAAGGGGAGGCGACAAGACGGAACCTGAAGCAACTAACCCCGATTGCACGACAACGGGAACGGCAAGGGTTCTAAAGGAAATAATAGAACGAGAAGCACTGAGAAGCTGGAGTTCACCCCTCTTACAAAGCCCATCTCTGAAATCATGCAGCTAGTAAACCTTCCTCCACCTCGTCCGCTGACTGATCACCCAAAATATCCCCGCAACAAGAACAAATACTGTGATTTTCATAAGGACAACGGGCACACCACTGATGGTTGCTGGGCCCTTAAGAAGATAATCCAACAATGGGTTGACGAGGGAAAGTTAGACCGTTATGTTATTGTGAGGACCCCAACCCGGGACCTACACGTGTCCCAAGCTGGAGCGTCCTCAAACTAACCCAAATATCAAAAACTTTTAAAAATCTTTATTTAAACTTCCAAAATAAATATAAGTATTATAACCATTTTCAAAATAAGTCTACACCTTTTCACAACGGGGAAATAATTGACTAACTTAGAAAGTAAGAAACGGTTTTAATTACAAAAGGGCCTCGGTTATAACATAAAGTAAAGATTTATAAATACAATTCCACAAATGAATTATACCAACGTACACTTTCTATACCAACCTAATCATACCCCGACAATTCCCACAATATAACTTCCAAACTCCTCACCGCCCTTACTGGGCCGGTCCACCCGTCTCGAATCTAAAACAAGAAAGGGAGAGGGGTGAGAATAAATCTCAATGAGCTATTATGAATGCGGCAAGATGCCAAACAAAGTGCAACACATAGCATGGTAGCACATAACACATTATGAAAGCGGCAAACACATTACGTTACCTCATTTTACCTTTTCCCGTCCGAACAATAAGTCGTACAACGTGGGAGTAAAACTCCACTCTTTGGTGAATTGCCTCCAAGCACATTCACCTCTTATAGGACTCATACCCCGTAGATCCATATAAGAAAGGATACCTATAATAGAGTATCCAAAAATAATATATTCCCGGTACATCAATCGCAAAGCAGTCCGTAAAGGCTTCTTCATGCTCAATACAAGCCGCTAGCACAGCCCCACTCTGTGGCCACAGAGGAGGGGAGGGTCACCGGTATGATGGACCTTCAATCACTTATAGAACAAATCAATAATTGATTGACTTCCATCATACCCACCCGAACGCATTCAAGCACATGATAGTTACTCGAATTATAATCCACAAAAAGGGATAATCATATAACAACATGGTAAAATATACTCATGATTCATCCATACTATAGTGCAACAGTTCATGTAATACACTATGCATAATACCATTAACGAATTTAAATTCAAGTAATGTATCCATATAAACACACAATCCACACCGGGATACTCTATAATAACACCAAATAATCCACAAGGGGGATAAACAGTATAGTCACATGGTAAAATATACTCATGTTCAACCAATATCATAGTGCAACAATTAATTAACACACCATGCACAATATCACAATGTATATGAACTCAAGTAAGGCAAGGAAGTATTATCGATCCATCCTACAAGGTCACTATACAATACTACATAGCTCCTATAAAGGCTCAAGCTCAGATTACCAAGTGGGAGTCACAATTTATAAGAGATCAACTAAGATTGCCAAACCATTTCTGATTCAGACTTAACGTGCTTCCGTAGTTCCATAGTAACCCAATTAAGGTGTCATTAAAGGATACAATTGTCCTAAGTATAACTTAGATTAAAAGGATTATTTCGTATCCGAAAGGGTCAGGTTCCAAACTTTATAATGGTTAAGGGTCAAGCTAGGAGGTTACCAGTGAAAATTCAGCGAAACGGAGAACTAGGCCAAATCTGCCAACATGGGCGACCGCCCATAACCTCTTGGGCGACCACCCAAGAGGGATTTCCAAACACCCTAACTTCTGCCAAGATGGGCGGCCGCTCATCACCACTTGGGCGACCGCCCAAGACCATTTTCAGCATATTTCGAATTTCCAACTTATTTTTACATAGATTAATTTCCCTTAAATCTTTCTTCATTTCAAGAACATCAAGGAGGATTCTAACCTTACATAACTCATCTTAAATCATCCAAACCCAAGATAATATATACTTAGATTATATACCACTTAATTTCCCACCCATTTCACTATCACATTCTAATTATAAACTTCTTAGTTTAATCAACCCAAATAATCATAAACCTAGATTATTCCCACAAAATTTCCAACCCCTTCACTAATACATTTCAAGTTAATTCCTTTAAACTAAATTCACCCATTTCATACAATCAACTCAACCTCTAAGAACCATAACATCCTTCCATGTCATTTCTCACATTCTCAAGTCCAAAAGTGGTCTAAAGCAATTAAACAACCATTATCATTACAAGAACAACATTAGCTAGTTCATGAGCATTCATAGAAGGGAAGGGTCATAATAACTCACTTTAAAATGGGAGATGGATCATGGATTTCTTTAGCTTGATGAACTCCTCTTGGTCTCCCGATTCCAAAAGTACTCTTGGATCTGAAAAAAATGGTGAAGGATTGATCTTGTAGGAGTCTTGGAAGGTAGAGCTTCATCCATGGAAGTTGAGAGTAAAAGGGAAGAAGAAGAGGATGAAGAAGGAGGAGGTGGAGTGTAAAGTTGATAAAGGAGGTAAAAAGGGGGGGCGGATATGAGAGGAGGGTTTTGGGGAAATTTGTCCCCCACTCAAAAATTCCCTACAACAATTCTTTCATAAATTAAAATAATTCTCCCAACCAGCAACATTTTATTTGTCCATTTTATTACCACTCCATTCTATTACTTTATTTATTTCTAATTATTATTTTTCTCCTAGAACCTTATTTATTTCCTTATCCTTTTATCCTAATATAAGAATTTAAAGATATAAAGTAAACATATAAAGTAATCATTAATTTTAAAAGCGTATAATGTTATATTAAAATAGTGCCTAGGGTTAGGGTCGTTACAGTCATGAAGAAAGATGGCAAGCGAAAGCGGAAGCAAGAGGAGAGTGAAGATGACTCCAAGAGTGAGGATGAAGATCGAAGGCCTCCTAGGGCTAAACTACATGTGATCCGTGAAGAGGTGACCTCCACCAAAAAGCTAAGGGACCAGATCCACGAGCTAAGCAAAGTATACCATGTCCCTGCTTGGATCCATAAAGCGGAAGAAGTCATTAGTTTTTCTCCGAATGAGTTGGCGGGAAGTCGAGCAGCTCGTGAGCAGCCCTTGGTCATCAAGGGTCGAATTGACAATGTTGAATCCGAAAGACTTCTTGTTGACACGGGGGCCTCCCGTGACATCCTATACTATTCAGCCTTCCAACAAATGGGGTTGAAAGACACTGTGTTAGAGCCATATCATGGAAGGCTTGAAGGATTTACCAACCATAAGGTTGGAGCAAAGGAACCGTAGAACTAGAACTTCGAAGTCGGCAATCATCCCTTCCGAGCCAAAGCTACTGTCACTTTTATAGTCATGGACTTGACTAGTGACTATCATGCGATTATAGGCATTCCAAGTCAAGCCAAACTTGGGATGGTAGCCTCCCTTCCTCACCAACGAGTTAAATTTCCCACTCGTCTTTGGCATTGGATGCGTGAGGGCAACCCCCAAAGATTTCTTGGAACATGTTGTCAAGAGCCGGAAAGTCAAAAGCGTGGAGATAGATACGCCCGAGGAGAACATCAAGATCTCCAAATCACGTAAGACCACCGAAACTAGCTCTAGAATGAGCTATATCCGTGAAGTATGGGAAAGTGAGGAAGAGGCACCTATGGTCCTAGAAATTGTGGATGACCAAGGCGTAACTCTACCCACACTGGAAGAAGAGCCTATGGTCCTAGAAACTGCGGATGACCAAGGCGTAGATCCACATGTACCTATGTCGAAGAGGCACCATGGTCCTAGAAACCGTGGATGACCAAGGCATAGTTCTACCCATCTCCGAGGAAGACCCCATTCTCGTCAATGACCAAAACTCGGGGCCAACCATGACTCGGGGAAGAACGATCTTCCGTACATTGATAAACTTATGAAGGAAGAAGGCCTCAATGTAAACGACAATGAAGGGAGGAGAATCGAGAGATCATCATCGAATCCCTGGAATTTCGAGACGGACCAGAAATGAAGCCTGTAGATGAGCTAGAAGAGGTAGTCATTAATCCTGACTATCCTGAGCAAAAAATCAAGCTAGGAGGCCAGCTATCACAGGAAGAGAAAGAAAGAATCATATCCCTCTTGAAAAACGAGTCTCGACGTCTTTGCTTGGAGAGTCGAAGACATGAGGGGATCAATGAAGAAGTAGCCCTCCACCGCTTAGAAGTTGATCCTTTAGCGAAGACCATCTCCCGGACGAGGAGAAATTTTGCAAGGGACAAGGAGGAAGCTATAAAAGAAGAGGTGCAAGTTACTCGGCGCCGGAATAATTCGCGAAGTCAAATACCCCGTTTGGTTGGCTAATGTCGTTATGGTGAAGAAGCAAAATGGGAAATGGCGTATGTGCATGGACTTTACCGATCTAAACAAAGCCCGCCCTAAGGACACTATCCTCTCCCCGGAATCGACAAGTTGGTTGACTCCATTTACGGGCACCAAACTCTCGCCTTCTTAGATGCCTACTCAGCTATCATCGGTATAAAAATGGCGAAAGAGGACATCGAGAAGACGCCTTCCAAACACCTGTGGGGAATTTACGCTACATAATGATGCCTTTTGGGCTCAAGAATGCCGGTGCCACTTACCAACGGATGGTGAATCAAGTTTTTGCAAGTCGATAGGTAGAAACATGGAAGCTTATATTGATGACATGGTCATAAAGACCAAGGAAGGCAGCCACGTTCTCGACCTAGAAGAGACCATTCACAACCTCCGAGCAAACAACATGAAGCCGAATCCAAGCAAGTGCGTGTTCGGAGTTACCGCAGGAAATTCCTAGGCTTCATGGTTTCCCAAAGGGGGATTGAAGCAAACCCGAGAGAAAATCAAGGCGCTCGTTGACATGAAGGAACCTACCAACATCAAGGAGGTCCAAAGACTTAATGGAAGAATTGCGGCCCTTGGAAGATTCATCGCCAAATCCGCCGAAAAGTCACCGCCTTTCTTCAAGGTATTGAAGGGTACCAAGAGCTTCTCCTGGACTCCTGAATGCTCGGAAGCATTCCTCCGGTTGAAGGAGTACTTGGGTTCCCCTCCGCTTTAGCGGTCCGACTACCGGTGAGATGCTATACGTCTTCCTAGCCGCCACCGATCATGCCGTCGCAGCTGTCTTAGTTCGAAAGGATGAAGGAATTGAAGCCCGTCTACTATGTCTCTAAGGCACCGTCCGATGTAGAAAGCGAATATTTCAATGTGGAGAAGATAGCATACGCACTAGTCATTGCTTCAAGGAAGGCTGCGTGCATATTTTTCTCGCACATCCTATCACCGTCTACACCCAACGAACCATTGAAGAAAATCCTTCACAAGTTGGACGGCTCGGGACGTCTCCTTAATTGGTCAATCGCTCTAACGGAGTTTGATATCACTTACCAACCAAGGAAGACCCTCTTAGCACAAACTTTGGTTGACTTCATGGTCGAGACCGCCTTTATGGGTGAGCATCTCCCCACCTCCCTAAGCAAAACGCGCCGGAGGAAAAAGACTCTCCCATGAACTCCCATCCAACCTGTTGGATCCCGTATACGGACGGATCGGCTACCAAGGAAAGAAGCGGAGCTGGAGTTGTACTAGCAAGCCCGGAAGGAGAATATACTATACAAGATGCCATCCGCTTCAAGTTTCCTCGCCTCTAACAACCAAGCCGAATACGAGGCTCTCATATTTGGCATTGAGTTGGCCTCCTTCTATGGAGCAACTAAGGTGGCTGCTTTCGTGACTCCCACTTTGTTGTCAAACAAGTAAAGGGAGAATATAACACTCAAGATGTCACCCTTGCCAAGTATAGAGACCTGGTCCTAGACATGACGAAGAAAATGGAATTTTTCGAGCTCAAGCGTATAGGAAGGGAAGACAACCAAGTCGCGAGACGTTCTCTCCAAACTAGCCACCATGGACGTGTCTCCTTCGAGACCAACCCATATGTAGTTTATGCCGAGGAACCCGCGTATGAAAGATTACAAGTCATGCTTACGGGACGAGGAAGAGAGATGCTTTGGATCGATGACTACATCGAATACATTGAGAAGGAGAAACTCCCGAAGATGATGCTCGAGCCAAGCTTATCAAGAAGAGGTCTCCAAGATTCGTGGTGATGAACGGAGTCCTCTACCGAAGATCTTTCACGAAGCCCCCGCTAAGGTGTGTCTATCCCAAGGAAACCGAGAACCTCTGGCGTAAGTACATGAAGGTGTTTGCGGCGGACACCGGGGCCGAACCTTAGCCGACAAAATCATATCGCTAGGTTACTACCGGCCAAACCTAAGTGGAAGACGCGCACGCCTATGTTCGAAAGATGTGACAAATGCCAAAGGTTCTCTCGACATTCCAAGACTACCCGCAATCGAGCAAACACTCGTAATACCTACGTGGCCATTTGATATGTGGGGGATCGACCTCATTGGACCCTTCCCACCCGCCCGTGGTAATTGCAAGTACGTGATAGTAGCTGTTGATTACTTCTCCAAATGGATAGAAGCCAAGGCATTGGCCAAGATAACGGAAGAGAACGCGATCAACTTTGTCCATGACAACATCTGGTGCAGATTTGGCCTTCCACATACAATTGTTTCTGACCATGGACTCCAATTCTCCACGGCATTTACAAATGGGGTGGGGAGAGTCAAAGTACGCCATGCAAGATCTTCAGCCAGCGTGACCCCAAGGCAACGGCCAAGCGTAAGCCGCCAACAACCGGTCCTAACCGCCCTCACCAAGAATCTTGAAGGTCGCGAGGGTAGATGGTTGGACGAACTTCCCTAGCTTTATGGGTCGCTCGCACAACCACCCGGGGGCCAACCGGGGAAACCCCATTCGCACTAACCTTCGATTCTGAGGCTATGGCACCAGCAGAGATGGCCATCCCTACAGTAAGGAACTCCCATTATGACGAGCAAGTCAACAAGGTCAATAGGCTCCTAGACCTGGACCTGATAGATGAAAAACGACTAGCTGCGCAGATGAGGATGGTGAATTACAAGCAAAGGACCAAGGCATATCACGACAAGAGGGTCGTCAAAAGAGTATTCCAAGTTGGCGATTGGGTACTTAGAAAGATCGAAGCCACCGGTCGGAAGGCGAGAAACGTAACAAGCTCTCCCCAAATTGGGAAGGTCCCTATATCATCACTCAAGTCATCCGAGAAGGGACCTACAGATTGAGGACCAAGGAGGGGAAGGATCTCAAGCATCCGTGGCATTCCGAAAACCTTAGAAAATATTATCACTAGTCTAGTTTATTTTGCAATAGATTAGCTCTTTATTTTCTGTCTTTTATTTTCGGTATTTTGTTTTCTTTTTGTCTTTTTAGTTGATAGGATTGCGGTTCTATGTAATCGCATTTCGCTCTACGAGCGCTTTCTTCCAACATATAAAGCAACTATCAACTCTTCACCCCAAAGACCGAAGATGAGGACATTACTTCCGACTCTCCGATACACAACACCCAAGACCAAGGATCCTCCTCGCCTCGATGGCTTACTGCAACGCCCAAGACCAAGGGTCTCCTCTTGGCCTGATGGCTTACCAGCCCAAGACCAAGGGTCTCCCTTGGCACGATGGCTTACACAGCCCAAGACCAAGGGTCCCCGCTCACGATGGCTTACACAACTGCCAAGACCAAGGATCTTCCTTGGCCTGATGGCTTAATAACTGCCAAGACCAAGGATCCTCCTTGGCCTGATGGCTTACCAACAGCCAAGACCAAGGGTCTCCCTTGGCCTGATGGCTTACCATCAGGCCAAGACCAAGTGGTCCCCGGCCTCGATGGCTTACACACCGCCAAGACCAAGGGACCACCTTCGCCCGATGGCTTACCAACGCCCAAGACCAAGGGTCTCCTCGCTCGATGGCTTACCAATGCCCAAGACCAAGGGTCTCCTTGGCTCGATGGCTTACCAACGGCCAAGACCAAGGGTCCCCCTTGGCTCGATGACTTACACATAACCGCCAAGACCAAGGATCTTCCTTGGCCTGATGGCTTAATAACTGCCAAGACCAAGGATCCTCCTTGGCCTGATGGCTTACCAACAGCCAAGACCAAGGGTCTCCCTTGGCCTGATGGCTTACCAACAGCCAAGACCAAGGGTCCCCCTCGCCCGACGATGGCTTACACACCTGCCAAGACCAAGGGACCACCTTGGCCTGATGGCTTACAACACATCCTGTCAAGGGTCCACCTTGACTCAGGATACCAAGCAGCCAAGACCAAGGAACCTCCTTGGCCTGATGGCTTACAACACTTCCAGTCAAGGGTCCACCTTGACTTAGGAGACTAACAGCCAAGACCGAGGACTTTCCTCGGCCTAATGTCTTGACAAACCTCCTACCATGAGTCTACTCTGATTCAGGATTACAACACTTTACAGCCAAGGAGACCCTCCTCGGCCTAAATAACTAAAGAGCATAGTTAAAGCCGAGGAGTATTTCCTCGGTCTAACCACTTTGCCCAACATCTGGGAGCAAGGAACCTTCCTTGGATCCTGACTTCTTAAGTCTAGTGCCTCGGCCTAGCATACAAAAATATGAGCAATGGAAATAACACGAATCATAACAAGGATTTTCATTGATATTAAAAAAAAATACAAAAGCCCTACCATCTATTACAAAAAACAAAGGAAAAAAGCTATCCTAAGTTTGGTGCACGTCGTCAAAAGGCTTGTCCAGCCAGTCTTCAGTGATAGTGCCGGGGGGAGGTGATGGATTGGTTTTACCCATCCAAAAGATATGTTCCTAAACCTATTTTCTGTTCGAATCCTTGGGAATTTAATGTGTTTTTGAGTGTTTTGATAGTCCACGAAGGCCAGGTCAAAGCTGAGTCAAAATGGGGCAATTCTGCTGTTGGAACGAGTGGAGCACGAATGAAGAAGCACGGAGCACGACTTGGGAACGAATGGAGTCAAGTCAAATTCCAACTAACTACTCAGCACGAATGGGCACCTAGGGCACGACTCGTTCTCACGAGTGGAGGTCATGGCTAGTTCAAGTAAAGCTACTCAGAACGAATGGAGGGGTCTGTCACGACTCGTGAGCACGACTGGGACTGAAGGGCACGACTCGTGCTAATTAGCACGACTCGTGCCAGTACGCGTATTCTGACGTCAGTACGGATTTTGGAGCAGATTTAGATGAATCTTTTTAATTCCCTTTCCTAGTTGATTAAGGATTGCATTAAGGAGTATATATACTCCCATTATTATCATTATTAGGGACCTTTGTCATATATTCTTGCCTAGGGTTTGAAGATTGGAGAGTTTTAGTTTCAAGGTTTTTGCAAGTATTTCAGGTTTGATGTATTATTGTTATTCATATTTTGTGATGTCAATCCGGAATATGAGTAGCTAAATTCTCTTTTCATGGATTGGATGTAATATTCGTCGGATTTCTATGCTAGTATAATTTTCCAAAACTTTCTTGTTCATGTTTGATGAGATATCTAAATTCAATTTTAGGTTTTAATTCTATTTTAACCTTTAATTGTTAGGTTTTGAATCGTTGCACTAGCGTGGATTGTTCATAATTTAGGCCGCTATTTCATCAATTGGATTTGATTGTTGACCTAGCGGAATACAAGAGAATCTAGATTCATATGTTCTCATTGTTCTTAATGAATTTCTTGATTATTGTTTTGACCTAGCGGAATCTACAATAGGAGAGAAATAAGAGGGTTGCAATCCGCACATCGAACGTCCCAACCCTTAGATTAAGTGAACGAATCTTTGAACAAGATTGTTAATTTTATCATGATAAATCTAGCATAGAATGAAGATGAATATGAAATCCAATCCGTGAATTCCTTTGATCTGATTAAATCCTAGTTTATTGCTTTCTTATTCTCTTGAATTAAATAGTTAATTTCTTGCTTTAAATATTTTAGTTAATAAATCAAAATCAAAAACCCCATTTTGTTACTTGAAGCATTAATTAAATTTACTTGTTAAAACCAACGAGTCTCTGTGGTTCGACCCCTGCTCGTGCATATTGCTACACCGGTAGTGAGTACACTTGCTCGGTTTTTATTACTAGAGGAATTTTCTCCATCAAGTTTTTGGCGCGTTCTTGCGGGGACTTGTTGTGATCTTTAACAAGTTAATTTAATTGGTGCATGTTTGGTCGCCGGTCATTGGATCCTAATTTGGTTCCTTTGAACAACGATATAGACAGAATTGAGAGAGGCATTCCCTCTACTCAAGTGAGTGAAACTGAATCTGATACTTCTGTCACCGGGACAGAAGAAGAATTAAGTGAGTTGGAAACTTCTTCCACCGAGGAAGAAGGAGAATTTAATTTTGTGATGGCGGACCAAGTCATGAATACATTTGCTAGGCCAAGAGTCGACACATCGGTGTCGTGCATAGTGTTGCCCGATGCAGCACTAGCTTATGAAATCAAAGGCCAATATTTTAACATGATTCCTAATTTTTATGGTCTTGCCGGTGAGGATGCGTTAGCATTTTTGAGAGAATATATGTCTACCTTGAGTGGGTTCCCTACAAAAGAGGGTGTTACCTCGGAGCACTTGAGACTGAAGTGTTTCCCTTATGCATTAAAAGACAAAGCCAAAACTTGGCTATTGTTACTTCCTTCCAAAGAGCATCACTACTTGGGATGCTTTACATGATGTTTTTCTCACTAAGTTTTACCCTTATGATGCATTGACAAATTTTAGGGTGAAAATTATGGGATTTGCTCAGGAAGCGGGGGAAGCCTTCCACGATGCATGGGATAGGTTTAAAATGTTGCAAATTCAGTGCCCCCACCATAACTTCCCTGCTTCTATGCTGCATCAAACTTTCTATGGGGCTTTATCCCCTGAATACCAATCAATGGTAGATAATGCAGCAGGAGGTAGTTTGGGAAGTAAGACCGTCCAGCAATGCCAAGAACTGTTTGAGATGTTGAGTGCTAACTCTCAACAAAAGGGATCTAGGGGGCAACAAGGGGAGTGAACGAGGTAGGGCTAAACAACGAAGTGGGCAAGCAAGCTTTGCATTATTGAACCAAAGATTTGATAAGTTAGCTTTACAAAATGCTTCTTCTTCGCTATGCCCTCTACCGCTCATCTTGTAAATGATTTTTGTGCTAATTGTGGTCCTAACACTCATGCTACTAATGTGTGTCAAAGTGGTTTGTCGTTTAATCCCGAATGTGCACATGCAATGCAAGGATTTGGCCAGCGGTTCCCTCAAAACAATAATCCGTATTCAAACACATATAACCCGGGGTGGAGGCAACACCCAAATTTTTCATGGGGAGGCAATCAAGAACAAAATAAGCCTCTCCATCCTCAACCTCCACCGGGACAAGATGAGCGTAAAAGGGAACCGTGGGAAGTGGCCATGGAGAAATTGCAAGCCGAAAATAATCAATTGAGGGCGGAAAATCAACAAGCTTCCAAGAACCATGAAGCCGCAATTCGTAAGTTGGAGACTCAAATTGGGCAATTAGCAACCGCCCTACAAAGTCATAAGGCCGGGACATTTCCTAGCCAACCTCATCAAGCAAATGCCATTATCACTCTCCGAAGTGGCAAACAGGTAGGTAGTGAGGTAATATCTCCTTCATCTTCTTCTCCCCCTCCTGTTGTAGAAAATAATGCTAATGTGGATAAAAATGAAGTTGGTTGTGATAAGAGTACAAGTGACATGGGGGAAAATTCTAAAGTTAATTCTCCACCCCCATGCCATATGTACCTCCCGCACCGTTTCTGGAAGGATTTTAAAACATAAATTGGATAAGCTGGATGTCGGAATTGATGAACATGTTTTCTAAGGTGAACATCACTATCCCTTTACTCAATGTGATCAAAAATATTCCCGCTTATTCCAAATTTTTCAAAGAATTAAATTCCAAGAAACATAGGTATGGGACAGATGAGAGAATAGTGATGAGTGAAAATGCTAAATAAGCAGTGGTACAACATTGTCTTCCACCCAAATTAAAAGACCCCGGAAGTTTTCTGATATCTATTACTATGGGGGAGTCAAAGGGGGTAAAAGCGATGTTGGATCTTGGGGCCAGCATTAATTTGTTGCCATATTATTTATATGAGGAGTTGGGTTTACCCGAATTGAAACCCACCACAATGGCCCTACAACTTGCGGATCGGTCCATTAAAAGACCTGTGGGCATTGTGGAGGATGTTTTAGTTCAAGTAAATTCATTCATTGTGCCTGTTGATTTCGTTGTGCTTGAAATGCCAAGAGGTGAAGGAAGTCGCCGGGATTCACCCATATTACTTGGGAGACCCTTCATGGCGACGACCAACACCATTATTAATGTGAAGAATGGCAAACTATCTATGACAGTGGCGGGTGAGAAAATTGAAATTTCTGTGTTTGATGCCATGAAACATCCGAGTGAGGATAGAGAGGTGTGTTCTTATGTTGATAATTGTGAAGTTGTGCCAAATGACGGTGAGAAATCTAGGGATAGTGCGGGTTCCCACTTGTGTGCCGTGAAAAATAAGGCCGACAATCTTGGTTCTTGTGATGGCCCGTATCACCCCCTAGACCGATCCCAAAAGGGGTCGGTGTCCCCATTGAAATCTTTCTTTCCACTCAAGTCTACCAATATTGTTTCATGTGATAAAATGGAAGAGTGTTGCTCTCTTGATATTTCTGATGCTTCGTCTGTCAAGATGCATGTTCAGGATACTTGCAATGTTGTGAAGGAAAAGGAGGTGCTTGATTGTGATAAGAATAAGGCACCAAATGAGGTTGGGGGAGTGGCCCCCAAGAAAAAGAAATTGAAGAAAAAGAAAAAGAGCAAGAAAAAGGTTCGAAAAGTTTCTTGGGCCCCACCCGAGCTTATAACAAAGGGTGAATTTTTGTGGAAAGTTGTGGGCATTTGTGCCCGAGAATGTGCGAAGTGGGCCAAGGGAAGGAAAGCCAAGGCCAAAATGAATGTGGTCACATCAAATCCCATTTAGTGGGAGCAATGGTCGGGCTAACGACCTTAACCAAATGCGCTAATTGGGAGGCAACCCAAGTAGGTACAATTTTATTGCTTTATTTATCTGCTTTGTTATGTCATATCGTTCTTTGAACCCAAGGCATGCTTTTGTTCTCTTTGCTATGAGGACATAGCATGTTTTGAGTTTGGGGGTAGATATCTCTCCGAGTTTGTGGGTTTATAGGGGAGTGTATATAGTGTCACCCTCCAAAAAAATAGAAAAATTTAAAAATTTTTGTTCTCATTATATTTTAGGGAGTTGGCCAACGTCCGTGATGATTTGAGGGATTTTGATTGAGTTTTGCTAGTGTGTGCCAATTTGAATATGCTAATTAGAATTACATTAATACATGTAAAACACAATTGCACCACCATTCACTTCCGTTTTAATTCTTGATCATGGTCATTAATTTAGGTGCCCTTTATGGGTTCACTTTGACATTCTCGGGGGTCCTAGAACATGATTGCATGCTTGTCAATAACAAATCAATAGATTACTTGGTATTTATGGCTTATCTTTCTTTGACAACCCTCTTGTAAGCCTTTGACTTTCTCGTCATTATATATATAAATTGTCACTTGATCCCTTTTGAGCCGGTTAGAAAGAATGGAACATCTAGACCATCATTCGCCTTCATTTGATGCCTAATCCCTAACCCTTGACACCTAGAATAGGTTTATCCCACCTTTACAAGAATGTGAAATTAGAAACGATCGCCTGGGGGTTACATAGGGAAACTACGGGAATGAGTGAGGAAGGTCAAAAGTGGAAGCATGATTTGTATTGTATAAAGGGGGCAATGAAAAAAAAAAAAAAAAAAAAAAAATAATAATAAAAAAAAAAAAAAAAAAAAAAAAAATTAAGAGAAAATCAAAAGTTTGCCCCAATTCTGTGAAGTATATTTGATTAGTGACCTATATTGAGTGAGGGAATGCTCTCAACCCCAAGTGTATAAATAAAGTATGAACAAAGTTCTAGTTTGGGGGTTGAAGCATTGGGGAAACAAAGGTGAGCGGAAAAGTTAAAATTCGGAAAGGAGTATTGCAATGGAAGGTTTTTAATTTCACATTCTTGTGTTTGTATGTCTATTCCTTCATTTGTACCCGTGAGCCTAACCCCACATTTGTTGTGGACTTAACTTTGAGCCATATTTTTGTTCAATATTGAGTAATCGGGTTGACAAGTGCGTAATCATGCATATGAGTATCTTTGTGTATGCAATTATATTGTAATCTGTGATTTAGAGCATGTGTTAGTGATCCCATAAACAATCTTATCTTAGTGATCATGATCTCCCATATTTCATTCATCATTCAGGCCGAGGTGGAAAATTGTGGGTTAGATGCATTAATGTGATTGTAATTGCATATTCTTATTGGCACATGTTTAGCATATTTTGTGAGGATCTGAGACTTCTTTGGCCGACAACCATGTATATTTTGAGAACATGTCAAAAATATTTTCTGCCAATTGTTTTATTTGTAGGGTAGTTTTGTTTTTTTGTTATTTCTTTTGTTTTACTCGAGGACGAGCAAAAGGTAAGTTTGGGGGTATTTGATGGATTGGTTTTACCCATCCAAAAGATATGTTCCTAAACCTATTTTCTGTTCGAATCCTTGGGAATTTAATGTGTTTTTGAGTGTTTTGATAGTCCACGAAGGCCAGGTCAAAGCTGAGTCAAAATGGGGCAATTCTGCTGTTGGAACGAGTGGAGCACGAATGAAGAAGCACGGAGCACGACTTGGGAACGAATGGAGTCAAGTCAAATTCCAACTAACTACTCAGCACGAATGGGCACCTAGGGCACGACTCGTTCTCACGAGTGGAGGTCATGGCTAGTTCAAGTAAAGCTACTCAGAACGAATGGAGGGGTCTGTCACGACTCGTGAGCACGACTGGGACTGAAGGGCACGACTCGTGCTAATTAGCACGACTCGTGCCAGTACGCGTATTCTGACGTCAGTACGGATTTTGGAGCAGATTTAGATGAATCTTTTTAATTCCCTTTCCTAGTTGATTAAGGATTGCATTAAGGAGTATATATACTCCCATTATTATCATTATTAGGGACCTTTGTCATATATTCTTGCCTAGGGTTTGAAGATTGGAGAGTTTTAGTTTCAAGGTTTTTGCAAGTATTTCAGGTTTGATGTATTATTGTTATTCATATTTTGTGATGTCAATCCGAATATGAGTAGCTAAATTCTCTTTTCATGGATTGGATGTAATATTCGTCGGATTTCTATGCTAGTATAATTTTCCAAAACTTTCTTGTTCATGTTTGATGAGATATCTAAATTCAATTTTAGGTTTTAATTCTATTTTAACCTTTAATTGTTAGGTTTTGAATCGTTGCACTAGCGTGGATTGTTCATAATTTAGGCCGCTATTTCATCAATTGGATTTGATTGTTGACCTAGCGGAATACAAGAGAATCTAGATTCATATGTTCTCATTGTTCTTAATGAATTTCTTGATTATTGTTTTGACCTAGCGGAATCTACAATAGGAGAGAAATAAGAGGGTTGCAATCCGCACATCGAACGTCCCAACCCTTAGATTAAGTGAA
Organism: Adenophora triphylla var. japonica; assembly: GCA_022495995.1. Lineage (NCBI taxonomy): Eukaryota > Viridiplantae > Streptophyta > Magnoliopsida > Asterales > Campanulaceae > Adenophora > Adenophora triphylla. The sequence continues at coordinate 111,559 of JAFEMH010004354.1, forward strand.
CGAATCTTTGAACAAGATTGTTAATTTTATCATGATAAATCTAGCATAGAATGAAGATGAATATGAAATCCAATCCGTGAATTCCTTTGATCTGATTAAATCCTAGTTTATTGCTTTCTTATTCTCTTGAATTAAATAGTTAATTTCTTGCTTTAAATATTTTAGTTAATAAATCAAAATCAAAAACCCCATTTTGTTACTTGAAGCATTAATTAAATTTACTTGTTAAAACCAACGAGTCTCTGTGGTTCGACCCCTGCTCGTGCATATTGCTACACCGGTAGTGAGTACACTTGCTCGGTTTTTATTACACAGTGGAAATTTTATCCATCAGGAGGAAGGACCGTTTGTTCAGTGAAGGCATTATTTTCCTCGGTCCCTCCTTCCACCTCGGCTTCTATGTCCTCGGGCTCTTCGGCGTCTTGGATCGCCTCCACCAGGTCTTTAATATTGCCGGGGACAACAGAGGCCGGCCTCCACACTTCCCTGCAAGCATGAGCGTCCTTGGCAGCCATCAGCTCCAAGTTGCTTTCAGAATAGGGGATCAAGTGATAGAGAGCCCTGACTTCCTCGGCATATTGATCCCTGCAAATTAGCTGGGCAACCTTATTAATGTCCAGACCGGTGGAAGGATCAGCCAAAATGCTCCGGGCCAAATGGAGATAGCCATCTTCAAACAAGGTGGCCGTTTGCTCGTCCACGGCCTCTCTGAAGGCCGAGCTGGCCATCATCAGTTCCTTGAAAGCCGAGCTCTCCTTGAACCGAGCTACGGCCTCTTCCTCCCTAGTTGGGAGGGTAGCTTCTAATCCCCGGCATTTGGCCTCAGCTTCATCGGCCTTGGTCTGAAGCTCGGCCTTATCAGCCTTTGCCTGGGCAAGCTCTTCATTTTTAAGCCGGAGATGTTCCTCGGCCTTTGCCTTTTCTTCCTCGGCCCTTTTTACCTCGGCCTCAACCTTGGCCTTGGCCGCAGCAAGCTCAGCATCCTTGGCCTCTAAGAGCTTAGCCAAGGAAGACTTGTCTTTTTCGCTCTTTGCTTGAGCTGCCTTGGCCTCATTCAGACGCCTTGTCTTCTTCTTGGCTAGAACATTCTCGTACGCCGTGACAGAAGCCAACTGAAAGATAAATCATTATTAGAAAGGCAAAACCAATATCAAAGACAATAACCCAGAAAGGGATTAACATTTACCTCGGCGATCAAGAGTCCCTTATGGCAGAGCAAGGTGTCCTCGTTGGGAGCCTCTTTACAGAATGCCTCGTAGGCATCCTCGTCCATAGCCCTTTGAATAGGAGCTCGGCCCAACCTCACTAAGGGTCCCTCCCTTGCCAACAGGGGGAGTCCCCTAAGACGGGGAATGCCGAGGGACATACTCTTGGCCAGCTCGTCGGCCTCTTTCAACAAACTTCCTTGACGGATTGAACGGTCGAGGGAGGGGAGCATCAACATTGGGGGCTACACTGACGCTTGCCCGTTTAGCCGCCGGCTCCTCGGCGCTAACAGTTGGAGTCCTTTTGGAGCCTGATCTCCTTTGGACAAGGCTAGCTTCCTCGGTCGCATCTTCCTCGGCATCAACATGGAGGCTATGCCCCTCTGCAGTTGATGGATTGGTCTGATTGTCAGCCGCCGGTTCCTCGGCATTCATTTCCCCGTGCAATTTAAGGGGAAGGGGTTGGTCATTCTGAACATTGAGGATGAGGTTACGTGCATTGGCATCCTCCCTCCTTTCTGTCAAGGCAGCCTTCTTGCTCAGCCTCCTCTTCCTCTTCACTAGCTCTTGGGGACTAAGTCTCTCCATGGATATAGCTTCTTCTTCCTCGGCGGTGAGATCTGCAAGGACGAGGAAAGAGTTAAATACGGGCAGAGGTAACAAGCATTTGAAAAGTACCAAGTAAAAAAGAAACATTTACGTCCAACTATGTCGACGGCTTTCAAACATTGGTCCTGGGGACGTTCAGTCTTGCATGTAATGCAATCCTCATGGAACACTAAGCCGGGGTGAATCGTCCAGTCATTGAAGCGTCTCCCCCTCTTTACGGTGACAAGGGGAGATACCCCATCCTTCTTCCCCAAGATTAAACCCGCTTGAATGTAGTAATGGTCCGAGGACTCAATCACCGACCAATCGAGGACTCCCACCTCGGCAAATTCTTCCAGGCGTTTAATCAAGTCCTTGGTCCATTCATATTGTTGGACGGGGAACGAAGAAGTTGGACCTTTACAAGGAGACTGGAACTCCCATCCTTAGCAGCTCTCCACCCTAATAACGTGGTTATCCCAACCAGCAACTTTGCTAGACATTGGGAGGAGCAACTTTGGTTTCTTAGACGCACTCTTGATGACGAGGAGCCAGCTCTCCTTGACGAATTGGACATGGTAGAAATGCCTAAAGGCTCCCATGGTTGGCTCATACCCTAAGCTACGGCGAAGGATGATGAAGGCGACAAGGACCGGGTACCATTGGCTCCTAGCATGGCCGGCACCGCCCTCACGTCGTCCAGAAATTCGCAGATGAAAGGATCCAGTGGAAGACGAAGTCCTTGTTGGAATTGTTTGAAGTAGAAGTGGACAAAGTCTTGGTTATAGTAAAAGTCATCCTCTTCCTTCTTTGTCTTCAGCTCCATGTGGCCCATATAAGTTAGCATGTACTCGGCTTTGTCTACCCCGTACTTGGAGTATAGCTTTTCCGGCATGGGATCCCCGGCTCTTGGGGTCCTCTCTTGCCTTTGTCCTAATCCTTGGCCTCCTCGTCCTCGGCCTCCTCTTCTTCGGGCCAAACGGCCATCGGTTGTGCTTCATCCATGAAAGCATCAACTATCCGAGTAGACTAGGAGGGTTCTCCTTCTCTTCCCGTCATATCTCGCATAAAGACGAGGAGACAAAATTAGTGACCTCGTCCATGGCTGATTTAGGACGGGGAAGGGAGATTCCCTCCTTGTCATTTAATAAGGCCGAGGAGGAGCCGTACCTCTCGGGCGCTCACGCATTTCGCGATCGAGAGGCCGGGTAGAGCAGATCGATGTGCTCCATCATCTCGGCCCTATCCTCAAAAACTATAATGTTGGGTGAACCGAGACTCAATCCTATCTATTCTTGTGGAGTCGGGGTATTGGAGGAATAGACGAGTTCGACCATAACCTCTTAACTGCTTGCTTACATCATCCAGAGTGAGCATCAACCATGGACCTCTCTCTCTACGATAGACCCTCAAATTTCCAGTATGATATCCATAACGGAATCGGGGAAAATGGTCCCAAGATCGAGCCATTTCTAAGGGGAATCAAAAATAAAAGGGGGAGTTCATTCAATATTCAAGAAAGTCCATATAAAATACAATGAAAATCAAAAAGTTTGAAGTTTTTTTGAATTGATGAAGAAAAGCTTCATTCTTTAACAATGGAGGTTTGCCAGTTCTTGGTGTGTTCAAGATTCTTTCCAACAAACCCTAAGAAGATGGAAATCAGATTCAAAATGCACAAAAGGGGATAAATTTCATACCTGAGTTTGAAGAGGTTGATGGAATCACAACAGAAAGCTAGCTCGCCGGAAACTGGGTCGAACAAGATCAAGGTCGCCGGAATTACTGTCGCCTGAACCTTGGTAGTTGCTCTCGAGTATTTGGGGTTTGTAAAGAGTAAAATGAGAAAGATTTAGCTTTTTATACCCCTCAATCGGGTTAAACCCATGGGTAAAGTAAACATTCCGGGTCGGGCGCCCCAAGAATTAAATGCGAATTGACGGTTTCAAGGCGTGACAAGGCGGGGGCCCCAGAATGGCAACCGTCGGTTATATGAAGCGGCGAGGACACGTGTCAAAACCGTTCGTATTCCATCCATATGACGAGGACGAGATGACTTTCTACTCGTCCTAATCCGAGCTAGAAAGTCGGGGGCCACTGAACAGTATAAACCGAGATACGAATATGGGTTTGCTCAAGCTGGGCCTAATTGAATTGGGCCATGAATATTATCTAAATAACCAAGTATCAGGGCCGAGTAGGGTCTTCCTCACATGACAAGGAGCGTTTATCTCAGCCTTATAACAACATGTTTGGGCCGGTATGCAGCAAGAGACGAGGAAACTAAAGTTCTTACCTCGGCATTCTCCAACATGACGAGGAAACTAAATCATTTACCTCGGCATATCTCCGTACCGGCCAATCTCCAAATGACGAGGAAGCGGAATCATTTACCTCGGTCTATTTGTTAAGGCCGAGGTAAAACATTTGTGTTCCTCGGCGTTCCGGTTAGCAGAACATACAGTCCTTATCAAACAAGGATTCTACAATCATTATCCAATCAGGATTATGATCACCAACATCAATTCAAGTCAAACAATGACTCCTTAACAGATATAATTCTCTTAAGATTATATCTTATCTCTTTACAAGTTCACTCCAACATGGATTCTATCAATCCATTCCTATAAATACAAGCCCCATGGCTCATTATTTGGTACGTTACTTTTTACATTGGAGAAACTCTGTCAATTTGATTTCTCTAATATCAACCGTGAACTTACTCTCACGCCGGAGGGCCTTTAGCCGGATCCGCCCCGGCTTAGTTTACGTGTTTTCTCTTATTTTCAGGCCTTGCAATCGCCGGAGCATTCAACGCTTGGATTTGGGCTGATTTGACGATTTTGGCATCATCAGATCTTCATCGAGTTCAGTTCAGTTCAGGCCATCATTATCCCTAAAAAAAAAAACAATGTTAGGAGCACAAAAAAGTTATCAAATTTTGCTCACAAAAATGAATTAGCAATATTTTATTCGTTACATCGATAGTGGACTCATTACACTCTAATTAAAAACATCAATAAAATCATTGCATCTAAGATTTTATAAACAAATTTTTGTTACTATTTTATCCCCTAATATTACTAAACAAACCCTGCAAAAACAATTACAAGATGATTTTTTATTTTTATTTTAAGGAAAACATGATGGTTTTAGTTGGTAGGATTCATTTGGGATTAGCCCCACGCAAATTTGTTTTTAAGGTAAATGAAAATCTTAATTATAGTAATTAATTAATTGAACGAATAATCAGGTACTCCAACCGACCGCTAAATCGGTACACCAAAAATCCAAGATCTACCGAACCAAACCCATCCCTCACCGACGTGGACGTGGTCCCCACAATCACATTTTCCGGTGGGCCCTTTTACATCACCGATCATCAGATCCCTGTCGCTTTTCACACACAAACACACTCTCTCTCTCTCTCTCTCTCTCTCTCTCTCATTACATCTCTGTCTACAGATGCTCAGTGAACCCCACCCCCACCTTCTTCACTGATATCTAGGGTTTCCCACAAACCTCTTTTCTCTCTCTCTCTCTTCAAATTCTCTCACTTCAATTTTCAAAATCACTTCTTCAATCCAATCTTTTCTCACTGTCAGGAAGTTGCTTGAGATCTGTTTAAATTTTCAAAACTTGTTTTGCTTTACCCAATCTGTAAGTTAACTAATCTGCTTTAATCATATCGCTTACTTTACCTTTTCTGCATTGATTCTTGAACTCCATTTCCAGCTAAAGCTTTAAAGTTTTGATTTTTTTCCCGAGATTCATTGATTATGATTACTGTATGAAGTTGTTTTCATGTGCATTATTGTGCATTTTCATTGATTTTGCTTAATTTGTTAATTATTTATTGTAGGCATTTAAAGTGATTCTTTTTGTTGGATCATAATAGGTAATGTGTTGTGTGTGTGATTGGACCTTCTGTTTTAGTCCAAATTTGAATTTAATGTGCTGGGTCTGGGGTGTTTCTGGTTTGATTTTGAACTGATTTGATATAATTGGGTCGGTTCATGTCGATTTGATGGCTGAGTGATGGACCGGAGGTGAGAGTTTGTATGTGGGATGGTTCGGAGGGGATCACAGTTGAGTAAAAGAGGATTTGCAACTTATTTGTAGTTTCCGCTAATGGTTTGGTTTGAATGGATTCTCTAGTTTAGTATTACCGGAAGATGGAGAAATTGACAGTTATTGTTACAAGGTCGGTTATTAGATGATTAGACACATGTGGGTAGTTCGCAAGCTTGTAGCGTATCGAGAAAGTTTAGGGTTTGTAACTCTTGTAAAAGAGGATTTATGAGTTTGAGTATGATGGTGTTACTTCTACCACAAGAATGCATTTGACAATGTAATATGCTGTAAGTGGAGGTGATATCACCGTTGTAATCTTGATCGGTGATCATTAAAGAATTGGAATGGTGATATTAATAGCGAATGACAATATTAAGGAAAATGACATACATATAGAAAATTATGATTGCAGCAAATTTTTATGTGCAGTGAAGCGTTGTAAGGTGCTAATGTTGATGTACTGAAAATTGTATTTTATGCTAGTCTTCCATCTGCTACCTTTCTATAGAATGTTTCGATTTGGATTTTGTGTTTATTTGGAAAGAAGGTTAAGATTTTATATGCTATGTTATCGTATAGTTGAACCTTGGTATATTTGAAAGCACTTCATGGACGACATGTATTGGCCAAGACCCAATACCAAGAAGTAAACCTTTTAAGGGCATTGTTTTTTATCTTTCAGATATGGGGAAACTTTTCTCTATTACTTATCTATTGACCAGATTCTTTACTTCTATACTTCCGCAATTGCTTCTCATAATATGCACCGTCATTCTGATATTTTGTTTTCCCTTGTCTGACTTTCACGTTTGTGAGTTTTCTTAATGCATCACTGTGCTTTCAAAATGTTGCTTCAAGTTGTGGCTAAACTTATAACGCTGCTAGAATCAGTAGTTAACTATGTAGAATTTACTCTGAAAGTTTGAGCAGTCAAATACTGAATAGAAAATGGAGTGGGGATTCTAGAGTCTTCCGCAAGTACTTTCACTCTTTTTGCTGCTAGATTTTTAACAGCAAAAACATCTTACATATTTGCTGCTGATATTTTTTGTCACAATATTCATAGCTAGAATAAAAAAGCAAAACCTTTTCTGGCTAGCGTGATCAGGTGATGATTGTTGAGATAAATCGAAACAGTGCAGAGGTATTATTGTGGATAAAAAATAAGGATTTGAGTCTGCAGTGAAAGAGAAATATGATGGATCTGTTGAGTCGATAAGGTTTCCCCAGTAACTAGTGCATACAAAACTGTATCATTTAGAGGTCTTTCGTATTTCAATTGAAGTATGTTGGCTATACTTTCTCTTATAGGCCTTATAGTTGGTTAATATACCAGGGATTATGAGATGACTAATTTATGTAAGAGGCTGCATTGTTCTGCTTCGTACTTCAATTCATTCTTCTCCCATATCCTGTACGTGACTGTTTCCTGAGGAAAAACATAACTGGAGAGAAGAATAAACCTTGCTATATTACTTAAGATGATTTCCTCCTCTTTACTTAGGTTCATTCCTCTCTCATATCCTAATATTTTCAATCTTTTTCTTTGTATTTACTTATTTTAAGTTCCAATTTGAGCAAAATGAAGAGTAAGGACATACATGTGTGTGTTGGGTTGGAGAGAGAAATAAAAATGTACTTATTGGGAAACTTGATTGTACTTCTTATTTAGACAAAGCAAGCATCCGAGCAATTAAACTGTCTGACGCTCTTTCATTGAGGGTTGCATTTCTAGAAAAGGTGCAGGCTTTGTCTGTAGTTTTAAAAAGTCTTTGAGCTAATATGGAGCTTCTTAATATTCTAGGAAAGATTTGGGGTTTCTTAGGGGTGCTGTTCATGCTTGAGGTCAAGTTTGATTTTTCTGATTCTCTCAATATTAAACATCTTTGAGTTCAATTTGATACATTGACAAGTTAGAACTTTTGTGATAAGCATGATGGTGTAGCTGGCTGATGTAATCTTTGTTGGTTGCAGGGTATCGTATGTTTGTTGTGACTGAAACTTACGATGGTGGGATCAAATTTGTTGTTGGATGGTGCAAGAAGATGACTTCTCCTGAGTGAATAATCATCATTATTGTGTATCAATGAAGTTCATGCACTGAAACTTCCGAAGTGCTCAAGGTAAAACGAAACCGGTGAACTTTCTGGGTTATGGTCTGATTTTCATTGGTGCTTAATCCATGTAATTCTTCATATTACGTGCACCAACATAAATGGGTTCACTTCGAGCTACTAGCGAAATTGTTGAAGTGCATGATGAGCGTAATTCGAGTAATTACTCAAGCGGAACTCATCAAGTAAAGTCACTTGACAAAGAGAAAACCCCTCATAGTCTGAAACAAGGATACAGTACATCATTAGAAGAAGACATCAATAAGCTCTTTGAAGCAGTTCACCTTAAAACTTTGATGGGCGGTTTAAGCCTCTCAGATGAAACTGGTGTTGGCCCTTCAAGGAAAAATGCATTGAAGAAACCAATGAGGATGAGCACGTCTTCTTCATCAGGGATTGGATTTTCTGAGCCATTGTCTTTAAAGCAGGCTCTAAGGGGGCTATGCATTTCTCAGGCATCAGAAATGGCTGCCATGAAGCGATTATCAAAGTCACCAGGATCTCCTGCGGTCTCAGAATCTGGAAGGATAGCAAACCTGCGGAATTCTGGCAATTTTGAAGCTAGTGGATCTGGTGCCACCATGGATGAAGTTAATGTCGGTAGATTTGAAGTATCCTTCGTGCCAGAAGAAAGCACATCAAGTACTTCAGGGAAGATGCCCCAGTATATGCAAGAGCCCAAGATGAAGTCATACAACAACAGCACTCAATCTTCTCCTCGATTAACTGCTGTAACTAGATCAAAGAGAACGGGATTTTCCCCTAGGCAGAATGAGCTTGTACCTTCTTCAACAGAATGTGGGAGTCAATCATCAATAGTCGAGCCGGTGCAGAAAGAGAAGAATATTTTGATTCCTTCTCCACCTTGTAATACAACTGCTGAAGATGCAATACAGTCAGTTGAGGTAATTCTGTCTTCTGCCAAGTTCGTTGACAATCGTGATAATCAAAGTCCTAAGCCAAGTAAGTTGGTAAAGAAATCACCTCCCAAGCTAAGGCGAAAAGGCAGGTTTCAGGGTGCTCCTTCATCATCAAGTTCATCTAATAGCATAAATTTAAGCAAGTCAACAAGAAATGCTCCGAGAGCAGTCAAGGCAGTCATCAGGAACAAGAATATTGTGAAGAAGAAATCAAAGCAGGATTCTTTTAAGGTATCCAGTGAAGTTAAGGCTGCAGTGGAGCCTGATAAAAGCCAGTTGATATGCCAAAGATGCCAATGCCATTTGAAAGATGCACCCAAAGAGTCCAGTAAAGAATCTTTGTGTACCCCATCTTCGAATATCAATACTGAAGTCAGTTATGTTAGCTCAAATAATGGTGCTACGACCCAAGGCTTCTCTCAACGTGGTTGTGACAGAAATAGCCCTGTTTCTATAAGCAACAGCAAAAATTCAAAATGTGCTGATAAAGGAGAGTTCACTCAAAGCTCAAAGAGTAGCATTGGTGATTACAGTAGCTGCACCAGCATCAGTGAAGAGAGCAATCTAAGTGTGTGTAGTGTTGGCAATAGACCTCACATGTCAAAGGATACCAGGTGGCAAGCTGTACACCATGTCATGAAGCAGAACGGATTTCTTGGGTTGAGACATTTCAACCTCTTGAAGAAGCTTGGCTGTGGTGATATTGGTACAGTGTATCTTGCTGAGCTGATTGGAACAAACTGCCCGTTTGCTATAAAAGTAATGGATAATGAGTTTCTAGAGAGAAGAAAGAAGATGCCAAGGGCTCAAACTGAAAGAGAAATTCTGCGGATTCTGGATCATCCGTTTCTCCCAACTTTATATGCTCATTTCGTATCAGATAACTTGTCGTGTCTAGTTATGGAGTATTGTCCAGGTGGAGATCTGCACGTTCTCCGGCAAAAGCAGCCTGGCAGATTTTTTCATGAACATGCAGCAAGGTAAGAAATCTTATGGGGTCTATGTTTTTCTTATTTATTCTTGTTATTTTAGCTCACTTACATCCTTCACTAATCAATGTGAAGCAAAATAAACTGATGGTGAGGTAAACTTAGTACTTGCATATGCTAAAAGCTATGCTTTATTTAGATGTTGTGGCCCTAAGCAACAGCAAGGTTTCATTCTACCTGCTGTGAATTATAGGGTGAGAAACTAGCCTTTGTGTAAGCAAGTTTCTTTTACCACTGGGTTTAATTGTTTGAAAGTATTTGTGAATTCCGCATTTACATGATGATGGCTCATAGTAATACACTGTGAAGAAAATGTTAAGTGACTCTATTGGAAATTGAGATAACCAAACATAAAAATCATATTCCTTTGATTTTTGATACTTGTGTGCATCTTGTAGTCTTGCGACTTTCTTGGATTTCATTTATATTCCATTTTAGGAGTATGACAGTAGAGGAGACCCACTCATAAGTCTGTTGCGCCTGTAAAAGGAGAATATATGTGTGGTAGTCCAAATCCATTGTCCTCGTGTTATGAAGAGAGATTGCCAGTGCGCAAAGGCTTGCCTTATGAAACAAGTAAAACATGCTTCTTCTGTGTCCCTCTGCCCCAAAAAATGTGTTGTGTTTGAAAAATCAAACCTGTTTTAGTAGGGTACTTTTGCTTTTTACAAGTGTATCCATATTTTTGTCTGGCTCTCTAGATGAATATCATATCTTTGAAAAGATAGAAAAAGACTTTTAAAATATGGATTTGACACTTAATTTATCATATGCAGACTCTCTTTTTGGGGAAAACCAAAATAGAATAACTGTATTTTGTGAGCAAGGGAGCATTCAATTGAAGTGGGGTTTGTTAGACTTTAGAAAGTAGACTAATGTGCAGTCAGTCATGTGGCTAAGTGGATTATGCGATTCATGCTCATTTCAGATAGTGAGCAGGATTAGGTTATCAAATGCCGCAACATGTTTAAGATAGACCCTTTTTTCAGGGAGAGGAATATTTTTTTTTTAATTCTTATTACTATTGCATCAAGGTGCAAGATTTGTAAAAAAAAAAACTAATTTCTGCCAATCTGGTGGTGGTGGTGTTTATGTCCTCAAAAACACGTACTCTAGTATGGAGTCAAGCCCAAGCATTTTTTTTGGCAAAATTCAATGTATTCTGCTCCCAACGATTTCTTCTTGTTCACTACAGCTCTTCATCCTCATTCAAGTGATTTACCTAGTTATTGGCAATTTGGCATATAATATTCCATCTACTGATGTATTTTTGTCTTCATTTCCTCTAGTTATTGTAATTAGGAACTTACTAATCATCCAAAATTTCAGTTGCTATTTCGTATGATGCAATCGTGAAGTAAATTTCATTCCTTTTTTGGTGCAGATTCTATGTTGCAGAAGTTCTTCTGGCTCTGGAATACTTGCATATGCTTGGCATTGTCTATCGAGATCTGAAACCGGAAAACATTCTTGTTCGAGAAGATGGTCACATCATGCTTACTGATTTTGACCTATCACTCAGATGTTCAGTAAATCCAACCCTTATGCAATCACCTTCACTGGCTATGGAGCCTGCACGAATGTCAGGTCCATGTGCAGGGTCTAACTGCATAGATCCGTTCTGCATTAAACCCACCTGTCAAGTCTCATGCTTTACCCCCAGGCTGTTACTTGCTTCAAAAGCAAAGAAGTCAAAGGCTGACATGGCAGTCCAGGTCAAATCACTCCCACAGCTTGTAGCTGAGCCAACAGACGCCCGATCCAACTCCTTTGTTGGGACCCACGAGTACCTAGCTCCTGAAATCATCAAAGGAGACGGCCATGGGAGTGCCGTTGATTGGTGGACATTTGGCATCTTTCTTTACGAGCTTTTGTATGGGAAAACACCCTTTAAAGGTTCAGGAAACGAGGACACGTTATCCAATGTGGTATTGCATAGCCTTAAATTTCCGGAAATGCCACTTGTCAGTCTTCAAGCAAGAGATCTCATTAAAGGGCTTTTGGTAAAAGACCCTGAAAATCGTCTAGGTTCACAAAGAGGGTCAGCTGAGATCAAGCAGCACCCTTTCTTTGATGGCTTGAATTGGGCACTAATACGTTGTGCAGTTCCACCGGAATTACCTGAGCCTTATGAGGCTGGAGTTTCGAAATTAACCTCTCCGGAGATGGGAAAAAAGTATCTGGAGTGTGGAGGGGCCACTGGAGGTCAACTTGAGTTTGAGCTGTTCTAGTATAAACCTCGAATAAGAGACCAAGTCTCCCTTGTGGGTATGTATTCTCGCCTCGCCTCGCCTCTCTGTCGTTATAGCTACTTTACAAATGTAAATCCGGAGGAGAATATCGAGTTGGTCACTTATGATCTCTAGGAGCCGGATCAAGTAAATGCAGTTGATGAGTTGATTAAATCGAGACCAAATTACATTAAAACACCCCCCCCCCCCCCCGGGCCGACAGGGTATGTATGCAGGTCAATGAAGCTGACTTTAGGGCTATAATCATTGTACTGTGAACCTTATCTGTAAAACCTTATAGGCATTCCCTCCTGAGTTGAACGGGCGAATCGACAATGTATAATCTGTTGGGGGTATTCTCTTTGACTGGGCGAATTGGCGATGTGCAAGTAAATATTGTCAACTTCCAGTAGTTACTCTTGCATTTGTCATATTTAAACTCTTTTTTTCGCGGTATTCATTTTATTATCATAAAAATAATGTTTAGAGAGTAGATTGTAACAATATTTATTCATCTTTTCCATTAAAATATATAAAAATACATATTTTTCAGTCGTGAAATAAAATTTATTATCATAAAACTAATGTTTAGAGAGTGGATTGCAAGAATATTTATTCATCTTTGCCATTAAAATATATAATGCACACATTTTTAGTCGTGAAATAAATTTTGGATATTTATTTAGGATCGAACGGAGGGAGTATAATTATTGTTATTAATTCATTTTGGGACGGAAGAAAAAAGTAGAATATATTACCACAAGCATAAAATGGTATCAATATTGTGTAGAATCTACATTATACTTGCGATATTACACAACTTTTACCTGTAATGAATCATTGTGAACAATGAACATGAACTGTGGCATTGTTCTCAAGAATCCTAAATATTACAACATATTCATATTAACAGTAAAACATTACACATGGAATGATGCAAGTGAAACACCATTGATGAATACAAAAATACATCCGACTATCGGAGATACTTTACGACCACAACTGAGTAGATATGCCAAGACTTCCTCTTGCAAGGTCACCACGTTGACCTTCCTTTGCGTCGTACTCCCTCCATCCCAAAATGAATGCCGAATAAAGTTTCAAATTTGCTCTCGGGAGAAAATTTGATTTTTTTTTTTTTTGACATTTTGGGACAGAGGGAGTAACATTTAAAGCCTTTCTTTGACCACAGTTTTACTTAATTCTCTGCTATTCCACACCAGTACTAAAGTCTCCTTGTGCACCCGCTTTTTCCTAGCTTTTATCATCTGGATGTCCAAACTACTATTCTGAAGCTTACATCTAGCTATTTTGACATTACTCAAGAAATACCTGCCACAAAACTGAAGCCAATTCTCAAAGTTAGTATCCTATGCAATGCAGTTTCCATCATGTATCATGTATTGCATATTCGAAAATAACACTCCCTATGTCCCCGAAAAGTTAGTCTCACTTTGATTTTAGTGATCAGGATTGATTGAACTTTGACCAAAGATTTAGGAGGAATTTTTTTTTTCCCAATACAATTCCAAAATTGTTGTTGATACACCATTACAAAATAATATCAATGATAGTTTTTGGACTTTCACTAGAATATTTAAATTGACGTAGATTACGGGTCAAAGTTCACTCAAGTTGACCATTAAAAACAAAACGGGACTATATATACGGGACGGAGGGAGTATATTGTAAGTACAAATTCCCTTGGTAAAGGCACCCTATTTTGAGCATTAACTCTCTATGGAATGAAAATAAGCAGGGGAACATAGAACCTTTAATTTACACAATTGGCAGTTTAACCATAACATTCTCCTAAAAACTTACATCTGGAACATCAAAGTAACCATCCTTTGCGTCACATAGATCAAGTGATAATTTTCTAAGCATTGGTAGCTGTCATCGTCATAAACAAAAAACAACTTAATACCGGAGATCGTTATATCATCTAATTAATGAAGTCACGATGCATTCACATTCTTCGTAAGCTTACCTTGGAAGCAGCATCAATGACAATATTTTTCTGAATTCCAGCCCCCTGAAAGCATAAGGTTAAATTGAATCTAGCATCAATGGTTGCAAGTATGTAAGCATGAAGATAGAGATAATATTCTTCGTAAGCTTATCGGTTGTATTTTTGATGGTGTATCAATAACAGGTTTTAGAAGAAAAAAAATCAATAATTACTTTTTCCTAATTTTTTTTTTGTCAAAGTTCAATCAATATAACCACTAAAAAAGTGAGACTATCTTTATGAGACGGAGGGAGTAAGTTGGTACTAGTTGTCAGTTGAATCATTGTGACACAAATGTAGAAGTTTCAAAGCACCATGACATTAAAATTTTAGCCTGCATTTCTACAAGGTCAAAGACTTTCTGCACTCTTTTTTGTCAGTTGAATTTTATTTCAGTAATTATTTTTTCCTAAATCTTTGGTCAAAGTTCAATCAAAATAACCACTAAAAAGTGAGACTATCTTTATGGGACGGAGGGAGTATGTTAGTACTAGTTGAATCATTGTGACACCAATGTAGAAGTTTCAAAGCACCATGATATTAAAAATTTAGCATTCATTTCTACAAGGTCAAGACTTTCTGCACTCTTTTTGGGAGTGCAAAAGCAGCAATGAAGCATACGCAGTCAAACTCTAGCCATACTATTTCTCTATCAGAAGATAGAAAAACCAGAGCCCTGATATTGTAACCATACTGATTCTGAAGGCGACAGAAGCAAATCAGCAACCTCTCCAAAACCCCAGAGTTAATATAGAATATCACGTTGATGCCATGTCATGGACGTGACAAAGTGGCAATGTTGTGGAGGAAAAAGTGTCACCCAAGCTTGTCGCCACATAGGCAACTTTTCCCTCCACATAAGCAAAGTTGCTACACTAATAGGGCCCGAAACAATAAATACCATAGCAACGCACAGCCAGAACGTAGAATATGCGTTGCTTGGATAGTAATTATCAAGGTTCTAAAAAGCGCTAGGCGGATGCTAGGCGGCGGAGCCGGGCCTAGCGCCTAGGCGGGGACTAGTCGGGACCTAGGCAGGGCTTAGAACTAGGCATTGGAGATGAGCCTAGCGCCTAGGCGGGGCCTAGGCGCCCTTAGGCGGGGTCTTTTAGAACACTGGTTATTATGTCCGCCAAATAAAAAAGATTGCACTAGTAAAGAACTTAGTAGATAAAAGGACAAAAGAAAATCTTGGTAATGCGTGACAGGAGGAAGATCGAAATACATGTGCTAGAACATTCTTCTTTTATTCCATAGTTTTTGATGGATTTCTGGTCCTCTCTTTTGATGGTATTTTTTTTCAGATTAAGCACTTGATTAATAAGGCTCCATGATGCCATCACGTAGAAAAGCAAGTTGAAGGCTCACATTGTGGCGCACAAGGATATCTTCAAGAGCTTTACACTCGAAAAGAGATGTAACACCATTCTTTGTTACTTCTCCACATTCCTACATAAAAAAATGAATGAAAACATGTAAGAGGTCAAAAGGAAAAACTTTCCACGGAGATAATGAGTACTCCCTCCATCCCATAATAGGGGGCACAAATGTCCTTTTGGGTGCCCCATTTAAAAGGGCACACCCCCAAAATGGATTTTTAAAATACTTCTTTATTTATGGGACCCACTTGTTATACACACAATAATTATCCACTTATTATTCTCTACCCCACTTTCTCTCTCCTACCTCACTTTTCGTACTTGCAACACTTACTCCACTATACACTCTCCTTAATTCCTGTGCAAGGCCAATTTTGTGCCCCCTATTATGGGACGGAGGGAGTATTTGAAAAGTTGTTTAATAAGAAGTCAATCTCAAGTGGTTCAACAAAAGAATCATGTGAAAATCGGAGAAAAGAATTTGATGGATCTGGTGTCTGTTTGTCTCATGGGAAAGTTATAAGATGGCATCTACTAAACCTCGTGAAACCGTATGAGTTGCGCCTGGAAAGTATGTCAACATGCATTTGATTGGTGTATGATCACTCTTTTGCTTCTCCAATTGTTTGGATACACGAGCCTAACTTACGTTGATAGGTTAAGCACAAAGTTGTGGCAGTATAAATGAATATAAAAAGAATGAAATGGCAAAGCAAATAAAAGAGGAAATCGCATTGATCTATGTTTGCTTAACATTGTGAGAAGAATGTAGGAGTTCTTCAGGAAACTAACTTCTGGAGGAATGCCTACAAGGTGAAGAAGATGGCTTGGAATACCATCATCCAGTCAAGTCCTGTTACGGCACTCCAAACCAAATTCTAGACATGAATTCCTTGGCAATGAATTTGAATTCCAATGACTCCTTTTAAGGACCCCGCCTTCTCATAAGAGAGTCTGCTTTGTTTCTACAATGTCCTATTCAACGTATCACATACCATATATTCCAACATCAATCCATAAATTCAGATAACCTTGGTAGATGGGAATATAGTTCTAATGATCATTTTTTAATTATTATAGTGATCATTCTCTCATCCAATGGGTATGTTTATATTTCTCAGAGAAGCATTGGTCTTGTCAACGGCAGTTTGGAAGCTATACAAGTGACCATCTCATGATGTGAGTAACATCGTAGTGAGATGTTGTAATATTTTCTAATATTAGGCCTATATTCAACTCCTTAGACCATCCCCATCAGTGACCCTGACCCAACCCAACCTCAAATAAAATATTAATTTCTCTCACCCAACCCAATTCAACCCAACCTTATATAATTTATACTCCCATCAGTGACCTCGACCCAACCCAACCCAACCCAACCTTTTAAAAATAAAATTAATATATAAAATATATTAATTTTAAAAATATATTTATATAAATACAAAATCAAAATAATTAGATAAAAAAAAAAAAAAAAAAATTGCACAACCTAGGTCAACCGACGGTTGGCGATTGCCGAGTCATGGCATTTCGTGACTTTCCTTTGCTTTTTCTTTTTTTTTTTTTTGGGGTGACTCTCACTTGGAGAGTCACCGATGTGCATGGTCTTAGGTCCATTCATTTCCTTGGGCTTCATCTTGATCATTTTAGCTAAAGCCTTTCATGAAATAATTTGGAGGGAAATGAAAAATTCATTTGTGTGTATATATATATAAAAACCGTATTTTAATAATTTTAGAGCCATTGCTTGACCCGTTCCGGAATGGGTTTGTGCATGTTCTAGACCGGCTTCGTGACTTCTCCGGTTGCCTGATTGTGACTCTTTCCTCATTATAAATAGTGGTCAGATATTTGGACAGAGGTACTACATCCTGCTTTCTTCCTTACATGTTCTTTTCTGATTTCTGGGCTTGAGTTCGGGTTCCAAGAACACCACGAATTGCAGTCGTGGATGCTCTTATTGTGATAGGCATTACATCCCCAAGATAGTTTTTCCAAGAAGCCGTTTGCAACATAGCGAGGAAACTATTATCTTGTAGATAGCCTATAGCGTCTTCGAGTCTATCCTTCTTTGTCCTTCAATTTTCCGTACAACATGAGATGGTGTGAAGTGTTCCAAAAGGATGGGCAATACAGTAGCCGTTTGCTTATGGACCGCATGCATGAGAAGCTTATGATTTGTTTCGATTAACATGAGATGCCAGTGCCACAAAGTAAAAGTTCTCTCAAATCTTAACTCTTAACCTAGCTCAGGCGCTCAAACGAGCACATTGAATTAATAGATATAACTGACTTATTTTTCCTTTAGTGGTAGAGTGGGGAAAAGAAACTTGGTAAAGAGTTCCTATTACGGAGTAAAAAAATGGTAAGCATTGAAGGAATGGAATTGCTAATGTAATAACTGGGATCTCTAATGTCAATTTTATTTTTATTTTTCTCGAAAAGGGATCATTTCTAGAGTCACCTGTAATCATGATGCCTCTGCTATTTTCTTAGCATAGTTATTTTTTTCTGGGAGATTGATGTATGCATGTCCTTTGAAGATGTCGTACTGGTTTTTGAGTTAGCTCTTTATGAGCTCAGGGGGTCAACATGCCTGATAATTTGTTTGAATTTCCCAATGCAAATGGTCTTTTCTCACTGGTGCTTTCTTTCTGGCTCATAGTCACTCAATAGGAAAGCAAATAAAAAGTCTCTACAAAAAAGGTCATGATCCTATGTAGCTCTCTTCCTTATTAAATCCAGATATTAGACAGTGAAGAGTTCAACAGATATTGAAGATCATGTGTTGAAGAATTTTTCTGTAGTCATGGGATATAAAGAAGAACTGCCTATACCCACTGAAAAATCTTTTCCTATTAAGGCTAATATCATACTTCCGTCGTCCCAGAATGAATGTCCAATTTAAAGTTTGAGGAAAATTTAAGAAAGTTGAGATTTGAACATTTTGGTAGCACAAGTATATAAAACCATTAATGATCTCACCATATTGCATCATTAGTGCTAGTGTGAATTAGGACTTGTTGTCTGATTATGGATGACTTAGTAACTTCTCCAAAATTTGGACATTCATTTTTGGACAAGATTTTGGAAAAATGGATGGAATGTCACATATTTCATATAAGCTACAGTAGAGGATGGATACCAAAACACATGTCAACGTAAGAAAATGATTGACAAAACCAATACTTCACAGCATTTATGGTGGGTTTTTTTTTTTTTTTTGCTTATTCGGTTATTTCTAACCAAACTGATGTACCTACATGAGGTAAAACAAGTTCAGAGAAATGAATAGAGGCAAACCTCTAGATGAATGGAAATCAAGCCAGGCCAACCACGTGAGATGATCTCTTGCGACTCTACAAAGACAGTAATAAGAAGAAGAAAAGTAGTTTACTCTTTGTAGCCCTAATTTCAGGAAAGGTAATTAGATATTCAAGTACAAGCAGAAGGATGAAGCATATCGTGTAATCTAATAACCTTTCTACTTAATCAAACTTAAAACCACACAAAATGCCTGTGTTTTGTACACTTATACAAATAGTATACAGAGTCACAAAAGATGTAAACATTAAGTGCTGACCTGAATTCAGACATCTACATCCCAGTAGTGAAAGCTCAATTAAGCTTGCACAGTTTTGAGTCAGATTAACCAAATCAACATTGGTCATCCAGGGCACTACTCTTTCAAGTTTTAATTTCTTCAAATTGGGCATACTGATGTTAAAACTGAACGAGGATATCTCACCGAGACAATAGCAAAGAGCCAAAAGTTCCAAATGCTTTAGAGATGCCAAAACATTCATTAAGACAACATCAGATATCACCTGGAAAAATCAGTAACCACAAAAATAATGTGGTTAAGATACATCAGGAGATACAAAAATCATAGTAGCTTAAAGGCTTTGAAATATCAACAGCAGAGAAACATGTAAACAGATAGTCTATGAACCTTGCTGGTAAAATGTTCCATAAAGAAGAACCCCCTCTAGATAATACTCTCTCCGTCCCATAAAGATGTTCCCGATTGCCATTTTAGTTTGTCCCAAAAAGATAGTCTCATTTCCACAAGTATTAGGTTAAAATCATTGTACTTCCGAAATTGCCAACCAAGGAAGAAGGAGAAAGGAGAGAATGAGAGCCAACCAAGGAAGAAGAGGAAGTAATGGAGTAATAAGTAAACCTCATTAAGGTCACTGATGGAAATGAAAATAGGTTGTTGAATAGTCAAATGGGACTATCGTTATGTCACTGAGGTAGTAATTAGTTCTAATGCCTCTCTTCGAGTTATACACAAGTGAAACAGTACCAGGGCAAGCCTAAATTCATCTTCTCTCAACAGAGAGATGTCTTCATACCTTGGACACTTTCACATGCTCTTTCTTTTCCAAATAAAGTTTTACTCTCTCCGTCCCATAATGAATGTCCAAAAAGTTTTCAAATTATAAAGGATTAGAATTTAAGAATGCCTACAATGAAGGTGTCCACTTAAGATGGATAGGTGACAAAAAATGTGAAGCTTAAGCTTTAATTGGTGACAATGGACAGAACTCTCAGGTCCTTCTAGGTTGTGCCCATGCAAGCCGACCTTTCAAAGTAGTATTCATGCCAGCATTCGACATGCCACTAAATCATAACATGCTAATACAAGTAGGCACTTTGCGGGTATACAAAATCTCATTGCATATGTACCTGAAAATAAAGAACCAATGACTTCAGTAAAGGACAAGTTGAAGGTAGCAAGTTAAGCCCATCAAGGCCTAATGATCCACCTAAGCCCACAGTAAGTGCACTGAGCGACAGAAGTGCAGGAAGCATAGCTTCAAGAGAGAAAAGTGAATATCCCCACCCAACAGCAAGTTCTTCCAATTTGCATGACCTTCCTAGTTCAGAGTACAGTTCTTTGGATGTTGATTCACCCTGATCAGCCTTAGTTTCTTGTTGACACAGAGTCATACAGCCTCTTGTTTTCAAAATCTTTAAACTAGGATTTCTGCAAATAATATGAGATAAAGTAGTGGCAGAAACCTGAAATTACACAAGTAATATATTTCTGGTTAGGAAATATCAAACATCAATGCGATAAAAACCACATGTTTTTCTGTGATATGTAGCGAGTATAAAACAGACTTTAGTTTCCATTGGAATGCTATCATACCTTAGTATTGGAAACATCAAGCATCTCCAAGAGAGAACCAGAGAAACTACAAAGACCCTCTTCAACAACTTGAATCTCCCTCACACATAAACTCTTCAGCATGATTGTTTGAGACATAAGCTCTAAAAAAGATGCTTCGCTGATCCCTGCAACAGAAGTTAATTCTCATACATATAGACTTGGGTAGTCTTAGAAACAACGAATAACAAAGCCAACATATTCCCCAAGAGAGAGACTCTTCAAGAGAGAAAATCAGGAAGGAATTAGTGATCGAGAAACACCCATGTAAGTCCATGAACTACAGATGTTAGGGTCAAAATGGAAATGACTTCGAAGGCCGACTGTTATACAGTTATGCATTTGGTATAATTAGAAAACTATATGTTCTCCACTGTTGGGGGCAAAGCTTGATAATTCCCACAATGTGGATTAAAATCTCAACTGAAACTGTTCCGTTATAACCCTATTAATACTTTCTGCAAAATTACGTCCGCATACTTCAATAACAGAAAAGGGTTCAAGGTAAAGAAAAGTAAGAGTCTTCGCCTATTTGACTAGATTATTATTTGGTTTGAAAATGTCACCTATTTAATTATACTCTCTGTCCCAAAATGAATGTCCAATATTTTTCAAATTTGCTTTTGATCAAGAGCAAATTTGAGAAATTTTTGGACATCCATTTTGGGACGGAGGGAGTATTTATCTTGGAGCTTTTTATAGACTGCTTTCCAGGAAAGAACGTTGGCCTGTCAAAAAGCATCTTCTCTCGAATTAGAAACATAGTAAAGGATGTATAAGTTTAGATACCACCTAGCGGAAAGAACCCAGAAAGAAAAAGACTGAGACAATGCGCAAGGTGTCCACCAGGTAAACAGTAAGAGAATAAAGAAAAAATATATGGTGTGTAATCAGCCCAAAGCTTCTGCAGTAACTCTTAAAAGGATAATGGAGATCCATTATGTCTCCATTCAGTTTATTAACAAATCCTCCCATAAACGGGTGATAACAAATTCTCTGGACACTGTATGGACAATAGGCCCTGTTCTACACGTAACATCTATTCTGCAACTTCAGAAAGACGTATGGGTTTCAAAACATACTAAGCGATTTTACTAGATTAGAAAGATGCCGATATGAAGTTCACAAGCCATATGACTTCAAATGTACTGTACACTACAAATATTGGCAGTACATGAGTGCATATTTTTAAATATTCAGAGATTAGAAGCAAATATAAGTTCTTTTGAGCAAGGAGTAAAACTAATTTTGAAGGAACGTGTAATGTAACTCACCCTTACAACCACCCATTTGTAGCATTTGAAGTTTAGAAGCTAGGGCCTGAGAATCGTTCTTTACACTTTGTCTCTCAGCAAAATTATCAGAAGCAGAAATACTGGAGCAAAGAGCCAATATTGACTGCTGCCCGAAATGAGTGTCACAAACCACAATGGAGTGTAATTTTAGACATTTAAGTAGTGGAACAGCTATACCGGCATCAGTCAGCAACATACAACCTTTAAGATTTAGGTAGCATAAGGAAACACAGATTTCCGAAATATTCCGAAGATCAAAATCTGCGCAAACGTTGACAAAGAAAGTAACTAAGCCAAGTGATAAACAGAACCAACCATCAAAAATAGAAGACTACAACCATTATTTGGGAAACAAATCATGAATAGATCTCAATGCGGTTAGATAAGAGCAGGTTCGTAACGAATTGATCCAGAAATGCTCCTGGCTCCTAAAGAATTTTTATTCCAGCTCAAAACAGCTTAAGTAGCACGTTAATCGTGTTCACCTAGTTAAAGTCCATTTTTTTCTTTTTACTCCATTCCACCATTCTGGGATTGAAAAAACTAATAAGCTTGAATATTACAAGGCTAGTTCGCTACAAAACATGCTCTAGAGTTCAACCCGCTTAGTTAACATGCCAAATCAAGCTTGTTAAGTTAGCAACTCATCGAAAAGCTTAAACAATCACATAGGGACTCTACTATGTAGTAAGCCTTAACACTCCTCACGTGTGGCTTGTCCATACGTGGAGAGTTAAACAAACATGCCCACTCTAGGGCATCATTGACCAAACATGGTTTGCAATCATGCACTCACAATACTCGGGGTAACAAATGAAAGGGGGGTGACTAACCCTTTCCAAACCAAAGCTCTGATATATACCATGTTAAATTACTAACTCATCTAAAAGCTCAAGCTATTAGATCGGGACTCAACTATGTATATGAAGCCTTAACAAAGCTGCATTGTAAAGCTCACTGGATAAACAAGAACTCAAGCTCAGTATAGCTTGGCATGGACAAGCTCATAAGCTTAATGTGGCTCATCTACGAGCGTTTGTGTGTGTGTGTGTACAAACAAACAAATGCATGCATCAATATCTTTGTATGTATGCATGCTTAAACACATGTTTAAAAGCATGTATACATATACATATGCATATAGAAACAAAAAAAATGCAATTTCCATGCAACAATTTTAAACATAGATAATGGATAGTTATATACCGCTGAAATCAGTTCGGCCTTCCAATGTGAGTTTGGTAATGTTGAATGACAATGGCCTAGATGTATAAGGAGATAGGGAAGGTAAAGCAGAGGTAGGATCAAAAGATGTTGGTACTCGAGGTGCTGTAATCGGACAATAGGATAAAATTGGGGTTTCTGTTGTTATCACTGGACTCAAGTCTACCGTCAGGTCAATGTCACTGAGTAATGGACACTTCTTCATCAGCTGGCACAGTTTTTCTGTCCTGAAGCTCAAAAAATAGGCTGCCTTCAATGTGGTCAAAAATGGAAAGGACTTGCCGAAGCACTCAATGGCAGCCTCAAGATCTAGCAGTGGACAACAGGATATATCTACCTTCTGCATTGCTTCAAACGTCAAGGTTGGCCATAATTCAAACCGTCCATGGTTGAAATTGGACTGTTTCATATGTTTGCGTAACATAGGATCCAAAAGATATGATGAAGGAAGCAGAGACAAGAGAAAAATCGCTGGTTTCAACTGAGGACAGCCCGAAAGATCAACTTGCTACATGTCACACGGAAGGAAAAAAAATACACAAACATGAGTACCGGTGCAAAAGCCCAAGAAACACAAAGCCATATAAAGTCTGTAATCTCACAGTATGCAATCAATGAATTCAGAGAATGCAAAAAAAAAAAAAAAAATTATAATTCAATCTTATGATTTTGAAATTTTCCTGAACTTTGTTCTAAAGAGATGTTCAACAACGAAAGGAAAAAAAAAAGGAAAGAGGAAAACCTTTTTCTAGTTTGACATAACTCCAGGATATTCTCTCTAGCTCTAAGGATATACGAGGCACATGCATACAATGCCTCATTATGCCAACTTTGTTGGTGATTGATGATGTTTTAGCATTATGCTCTTCCGAAGAAAAAGACGAGCAGCTCCAAAACTACAAATCACTATGTTTTTGTTACCAATACTTGATTTCTCAATATCTTTTGGCCACCATCAGAGTCAATGACATCAATAATTTTCACTGGGGCGCTTAGTGATCTACGTAATCAATCGGATGCTCTTCGTTTGCTCCATGTTCACCAATGGATGGCATGTTTCACACCAACTTTTGTGGGTTTGTTGGAGGTAAATGTACTAACATTTTAGTTTTTAGTTAGAGAACATCCAGGCATTACAAAGAAAAAAGAAAAAAAAGGGGGATCAAGCTTCTTGCTTTTAATCCTTACATAAGGTATTTGTATGTATCTTTAAAGTCTTTGAGAGGCATCTTAATTGTGGTTATATAGAATAACTAAATGCCATGAGTTTAAAGTCTTGAGGTTTCAGTTTTACATTTTCTACTTTAGCCTAATATCCCTCTATCCCAAATTGAATATCCTAATTTGTTTTGACGTGCTGATTAAGAGATTATTTCACTTTAACAAATAAAGAGTTGGAAGGAGATGAAGAATTGTGTGTATACTTGGAAAAGCATGACTAAAATAGTGTTACTGATACAAAGAGGACATTTGTTTCGGGAGATCCCGATAAGAAAAACAGGACCTTCAATTTGGGACGGAGGGACTATTTCTTTCTAACACTTGGATGGACTGATTGTCCACCCAGGTATTTCCTTTCTGAAATTTCAAGATAACATTTCTATTTGTATCTCAGCCTACCCCTAGCTAAATGTTTAGGTTTAAGTAACAAGGACTACCTTTGTAAATTCTGTCAATCGGATGCTGAGATTGCTCATGTCACCATCACCTAACACAGCTATTGAACTCGTAGATAGTTGCTTCACTAAGGTAAGAATTCTTTTGATGCCTTCATCTGCAAACCCTGAGAAATACTGGCAGCTTCGTTTCCCTACAGTACAACCCAACTTTCCTATTTCATCGCGAAAAATAACAAACAAAAAAATGATGTATTTTGATGCAATCCAAGAAAGCAACAAAAACAAAAAGTAGAACTGAATATACCAGCAACATATCCCAATGGCAAGAGGCTAACGCGAATCTGTAAGAGCAAGCAAAAGTTAGTGTTTTTGCAAAAGTATTTTACATGTGTATCAACACATAAATTATAGAAATGCGCGAACGATAATTCACATAGTTTTAGTGCTCTTAGCCGGAAATTATGTGCGTACATTCACAAAGGCACTAAATCATCAATTAGTCATTTAGCTTTTAGGAAGACCAACAAAGACGAAGAACGGGACATAGTTTCAGAGTACATCAGTGTTGAAAATACCTCCTCTCAGCACAAACCATCTTTAAGGGACATCACAAATTAGAATCTGGTTCATGTTTTTCGAATGCATGATGTTTCCTTATTTCTGGTCCCTTTAACAAACATGAGTGGCCACATGTACAACCTTGTAGCAAAACCATGGATACCTCGGGAAAGACCATTGCTAAGTGAAGCAGTCATTAATTAACGATCGTAAGTCAAGGAATTTGCCTGTTATGTCACTTTTGCCGACCCAGGCTTCCCTGCACTAAGCTCTGGAGGGTGCTAATTATGTGATTCTTTGACGAGACAATGTGAAACATGCTAGCTAACTAGAAACATGAGTTAGAGCATTACCAAAAGTACCGTATAGTACTTTAAGGGATTACAAAACTGCACGTAACCACAGACGATATCTTATACAGATTATAAGATGTGGGGATGTGGGGCCTAGGACATATGTTATGCCAGGGGTGCGCGGGTGAGGTTTTTTTAAAAGATCCTTCAGAGCAATACAAGTTTTCGTTATTTTATGAGGACAAAAACGTTTCACAGATACCTGTTTTAAAATCTCAATGCAATCATCTTTGGCACTGCGTTTTATGTTAGCTGCAACCCAAAGTAGAAGCGCATCAGAAAGATGCTTTTCGCTGAAAGGAAACTACAGTATCAGCATTAATGGCACAACTACTTGACATGTACAAGGGTCTCTGAAGCTAACCAACCTGTCAATAGTCAAATGGGGATGCTCTATGCAAGATAGTAACAAGTCATATGGAACATCAGCAAAAGAGTTATAGGACATGGCCCATATCTGCAGAAGCAAAAGTATCGATATAAGGTACTTCTGTGTAAAGCAGAAGAGTAACTCGTAGACAAACACCTAAACAATGATGTGACAAGATTAACAACTTTTTGCCTATTTAGAAAAAGAATTAACTGACATAGCTCGTTAATTTCTTGTAAGAACATTGTCGCTGACAAATTTATCATATCCCACAAATGCAGCTTATTGAAGGACTTTCTAACTGATTCATATTATCATAGAGAACTGAATTCTTTTTATCCAAGCTTAGTTATCAAGCATAGGATCAAATCCATAAAATCGAGATGCACATGCACAGTGCATTATTCTAAATCAATACCCTTTCTGCCACTCAATCATGAGACATTTGCCAGTATATTCGAACCCTTTAATAATGAGTACATTTTGGCCTTGCGTTTTTTTAATCATTATTATTATTCTTATTATTATTATAATTATTATTATTATTATTATTATTATTATTATTATTATTATTATTATTATTATTATTATTATTATTATTTTCATTTTCCCTATCTATGACTATTATATATTTATTCTTTTATTATCACTATTTTTATTTTTCTTCTTCTTCTTCATTTCTTTTTCTCTTCTTTTCATTTTCTAATTTTTTTATTTTTTTTTTTTTTTTCTTTCCCATCTATTTCTTCTTTTAACTTATTTTTTTCTTCTTACATCTTTTCTTTCACGATGACATATGAGGATTCATGTTAGCCGACCCCAAATTATTTTGGGACTAAGGCTTTGATGTTGTTGTTGTGTAATTAGAGTACATAACTCCAATTCCCCCCTCCACATAATAGCACTTGCCTTAAATGGTGGAATCTCATGACTTGGCAAGTACAAAATTTACAAATGATATACTTATAGAACCACATATATTTCGACCATCTTCAGCTTCCTGAATTATATTTCGCATAAAATACTCTAAGTAACATTCTGAAGACCAGAATAAATCCTCCCAGACCAAAATTTGAGCACAACAATTTGTGCTACTTAGACCAAGTACCCGGGCATAGATGGTGATAGTAGAGCCAAAATAAATTTTGATACGTACAAAGTTCTTTGCAAGATAGCTCGTACATAGTTCAGGGATGAAGTCATTGGCTGCAACACATTCAATTTCAATCATTCAGATACACATAATGCAAAAATATCCAAACAAAACCTGGCATCACCTAATCAATCATCACCGAGTATAAGAATCATGCGAAACTCACCGCTCTCTATACCAAACATCCAAATATGACTCAGATCATCTAGTTGTATTGAAGGAAAATCATTGACTGAAGTCATCTCCACCAGCCACCTCTTACATATGATGAGAAGCATGTCCACGCCAAAATACAGAGCGGCCTGTCAAAAAATATTGTTACGAATGAGAGTAATATTACACATTTCCTTCAGATAGAATCTTTTTTTATGATATAAAACATTCCAATCATTTCATTCTCTCATCCTTTTTCAGAAGAAACGTAGAAGAGCTAGTTGATAGCGATTGTTATGGTACAGTAGAACAAAGAGAAGATTTGTGGAGAGTAACACATGATTCCCTTTTTCCTAAATTTAGTCTCTCGTCACTGTCACTGTCCAGCCTCCTCAATCGTGGTTGTTGCTTTGCTGAAGCTGCTAAAGCCACGCCGCCCGATCTCCATCTCAGTCGCCAGAAACTTCTCAGTCACCCTTGTTTTTCTCTTTTTTATTCTTTTCTTAAATGGCATCGGAGAAAGAATCAAGGAGTAAATTTGAAAACAACTGATTGTGCTTATGGAAAAAATATTAAAGTTGTGTGTATTAGGTTGAAGAGAGAGAATATTGAATTTGAAAACAACAGATTGTGCTCATGTGCTTATGAATACAACAACATTAATTCACTCCTCAGTCTCTTTAATTCTTCTTTTTCTTTTTCATGTCGCAATCGCTATGGCCTTTGTCCTATTCCTTTTCTCAGTTTTCTTCAAATGATTCTTCAATTAAGCGAGGTCTTTTTCCCTTTCTTTTAACAAGATGACATGAATCAAACCTGACTTATTTATATCCCAACTCATTCTTTTTTTTTTTTTTGATAGAATAACCCAACTCATTTAACCAGCTAAATATATACTCCCTCCGTCCCATTACAAAAGGCACAAAAGCCCCATTTTGGTGTCCCATTACAAAAAGGAAAGTTTTTAATATTTGTTTATTCATGGGACCCACTTGACATACTCACATCATCTATCCA
This sequence comes from Adenophora triphylla var. japonica, assembly GCA_022495995.1. Lineage (NCBI taxonomy): Eukaryota > Viridiplantae > Streptophyta > Magnoliopsida > Asterales > Campanulaceae > Adenophora > Adenophora triphylla. The sequence continues at coordinate 139,988 of JAFEMH010004354.1, forward strand.
CTTACTATTTCCTACCCCAATTTCCCTCTCATACCTCACTTTTCATACTCACAACACTTACTTCACTATACACTTTCCTTAATTTTTGTGCAAAACTCATTTTGTGCCTTTTTGTAATGGGACGGAGGGAGTAGGTTCTAGCTGCTACCAATCATAACCTGTGACCTACTTTAACATAACCCAACCCACTGAACCTGATTGACAGACCTCTATCTACAAGTCTTGAGATTCAGCCCCGAGAATGTACATTAAAACTTGGGAGGGAGAGTTTCACCCTTTTGGGTGTCCTACCCAACTCAAATTCGTATTAATCAGCACTAGGCACCCAACAATGTGATTGAATACTAAAGGTCAAGAACCAACAATGCAGTTTAAATAACATGTAGAGAAGCACAAGTAAGATATTAACATTTCTGACACTCAAATGAGACTTTGTTAGGGTGATAAAGGGATTGACTTGCGTGCAGATAAAAACAATATGTGGGTTTTCATAAATAGGATCAAATAATATATCAAAGATGTCATTAGCTTACACCCTACAAGACTACAATCAAAAACAAAGATGCAAGAATACTGATTAATAGAGTGTGATGCTTAGATTATTTTTGGTTAGTATATTTCTATTTAGATACATGATTGAAACAAAAAAGTATTTAAAAAAAAAATTACCTCAAACAAAGGAAGGAAGTTGATGGAGGTGACATCCACCGGATAGCCAAACATAAATGTCAGAAGACTCAAAAATGTTTGTTGGTTCCACTGGACAGATATAAAACTAAGAGCTGAATCACTGCATGTCCAACAGTGATTAGGAGATTCTAATGAGATATTAGGCAGAGAGAAGTGTGCATACAAAAGCATAAGAGTAAACGGAACATTTCCCATAAATAGGCCACCTTAAGAGATTCAGCAACTGGAACACACATGTTTTACATCAAACACGCGCTAGTCGTATATTAAATAATAAAATACTGAACTTAGCTCCATATGGGTTTCTATTATAGTCTCCTTGTGTATACCATGCCTTTTTGAAACATCTGTTTTTCTCTAGTTGTTGATTGAATTGGTTTGACATCTATCTCATCTTGATTTATTGGAAGAGACTCTCTAACCTTAAAAGTAGTAGTTCATGACAACAAACCTCTTGTACTATGATTTATGAATTCCAATGATAGTGGATCTACTTGGTACACCAAGTTTTCAGAAACAACTACGTAAGTAACTTGATTCATAGGCATATACATACACATATATATGTATATTGTATATGTATACATATGTATATATGGTTTACTCTAAGCAAAAGGAAAGTGGAATATGATCTAAACATTGATCTGGTGAGAACGTGCTGTCTCATTGAGGTCTACTTTGTCCACTAATAACCGATCATTCGATATCGCCTCCTCTAAGAAAAGGTAACATTTTGACATTTTAAAGTCAACTAGACCTTTATGTGTTTAGTTGTATAGTATATAAAGCTACAACCTCAAATATAAACAAAAATTAGCAATGCACATATTAGGGTACCTTTGGTACCACAATACCAAGTCATGGCATTGAAACTAGAAGGGTAATCAAATCAACAATAAAAGGCTAATCAACAAAAACCCAACTGCAATCACCACTCAACTTATTGAAAAGTGCATTAATTAGTTCTTTATATAGAAATAAATTATTCCAACAAGTTTAAACCAGGATTGACCTGAAGCTTCCACCTAGAAGTCCACGAAAATAAGAAGATTGTTCGGTGAGCCTGTGTCAAGAATTGAAAACAACAAACACCAATTCAGTTTACAGTTGATTAGGTTCATTCAAGTTTCAAGTTCAAATTGATAGAGAAAAAATTCAATTGCCTGCTTCGATTGGCTTTGATTTTGATGACTTGGTGACGCAGTATTGAAGAAAAATCCCAATTGCTAATTTCTTCTGTTGATATTATCACTGTATCACTGTCTGGCTCTGCTATCTGGTTGGGGTCGGTGCAGACCAGAACCACCCAGGAAGGAGTGACATCGGCCGGGATTGACGTTCCCATGTAGCCGATTCCAACGGGTATTTTCTGAAGGAGGAGAACTGCTCGTACCCCTCTTTCCTCCAGCTGAGGGGAAGGATTATGGGCTTTTAAAATTAGTGATCACTAGGCTATTACATGTGCGAGCACGGTTTTTTAAATTTTGTCATTTGAAATTTAAAATATTTATTTTAATGGACATTTAAGTGATTTCAATAAAATAAATATTTAATTCTTTTATAATCTTATTATACTGAGTTTAAATATGAATTAGAACTTATTGTTTGAAAGTAAGATATATTAATTTCTTAAAAAATGAGCAATTATCATATATTTTTTAACAATAAAGACACATTCATATAGAATGAATGAGAGTATTAAAAAGTCATATTTAAGAAAAAATATAAAAAAATCTTACCATAAATATAACAACAAAAATGAAATTTTGTTTGTTTCGTAATAAAAGAAAAATATTGGATAAGTTAGTTTAACATAAAAATATGATGCCAATAGAAAAATGGTTAAATAGGGAGTTTTGAATGTTTGGTGAGGCAAATATGTAGTTTAAATCGGAATATAAGAAGTAGCATTTTCAAATTGAAAAAAATAACTGATTATTCATGAATATTAAAAATGAGAAATTTTATTTTTAAATGTTAAATATTTAATGAAAACCACATTAACCTCTAAAATTAATTTTTTTAGAATTGAATATTATTAGGTGTATGTAAATTGGTTAAATTGAATAATTAAAAGAAAATAACTTAAATTAATTAATTATTCAATGTGCAATTATATTTATTTGAGCATGTAAATTAGTTAAATTGAATAACTTAAGTAAACTGAGAGGGAGTATTGGTATGAGAAACAATAATTAATATGGATATATAAATATTTTAAACTAATTAATTAAAGCTGAGTAATTAATTGAATTAATTGTTGGGTTTCGAGGGTCCTTGAGCAGCGGAAGAATGCAAATAACTCGAAAAACCCAAGCCCTAGAATCCGTTCTAGATGATTAATTAAGAAAGGTGAAATAGAAATACCAACCTTGAATGCTTTTGCCTTTGATAAACTTGACCCAACTCCAGATTGAACGACCTTGTTAATTCTTGATGAACAAACGGCGAATCACGAACTAAAGATCTTGACAAGCGAAGATCCTCTATGTGCATCCACGCGAAGAACGAACCCTAGAACTCTTCTAGGAGGATTGCTAGATCCTTTGATTGAAACACCTTTCAATCAATGAAGAACAATGGATTTGGTGGTGTTTGATTCTCAATTCTCAATTGAAATCTCTCACTTTTGGTGTTTCTCTAAAGCCAAAACGTTCTAATGACGGCTAGGGCAACCAGGGGCAAGTATTTATACGTTACAAATAAAAGCCCTTTCCGAAAACCCTAAAATTAGGTCATTTACGTATCAGTCCAGGCCCGACGGGACGACTCGTCCCCCAGGGCACGAGTCGTCCCCTTTGACAACCCACCGATTACCCGCGTCCCTTCACAAGGCACGACTTGGCTTTGCTCATGGGACGAGTCGTCCCTTTGGGCACGACTCGTGCTCCTGAAGCACGAAGTCGTCCCTCAGGACACCCCCACTGAATCATCCGTCCCCCTTAAAGGCACGACTTGGTTCAGCCTTGGGGACGAGTCGTCCCCTGAGCACAGAAAACCCATATTCTTCATTTTTGACAATTCGTTCGATGCGTGTGACCCCATAGGACCATACTATGTTGGCAATGAGTCCGATCACATCGATCCTCATAAGACATGAGCGGACTCTAGCAAGCCATCATGCCTACCCAAATAGTATAATATCAAGTTCGATTTTCCTACATAGAACATATCACAATCCCATTGTCACACGATGTTATATTAAACATGAGTCATGGTCCACGTCAACTCATATTGTTCAATGCTTTCTCGTTATCAAGTAAATTGATTAATCGAATGACATTAATCACATTAATTCATTCGGGCATGGCCATGCACTACATCAATCTTACTTACGAGTGGCCTAGCAAACATCTCTCTTTACGAGGGACAATTTTCCATCTTGACTTATCATTCTTCCCAACAAGAATCATACTATGCCAATGATAGCCCTTACTGTCATCCGGTTAAAGACAACGTTAAACTATATCAAACATGATAATCATCGAGCGGAAGACGATGATAATCTCAGGTCAAAGGATATCAATGATATGACTATATGAGATTTAATTATGACATTTGACCATGACATAAATCTCATAATGGGTCAAGTCCAGTACCTTGTTCTCTAACAAGTACCCATGAATCTAATGTGCATCTCCATGCATATAATCATCGCATGACTATCCATTAAACTTCATACTAGTGCTTCATAAGTACTAGGGACACGATTATTATAACTAAACATGCAAACACATATAATAATCAAAGAAACAATCTCTTATATAAATGAACAATGACATTACATAAAGGTCTATCTCTATAGGCCTAGGGCACTAACACCTACAGTCTCCCACTTGCACTAGGCCCAATCATTCATGTATCTTATACCCATGGACCTAACATGACCATCATGTTTAGCTTGTGGTAAAGGCTTGGTGAGAGGGTCCGAGATGTTGTCATCCGTTGGTACCTTGTATATCTTGACGTCCTCCCTTTCACAGATTTCTCGAATGAGGTGGAAACGTCTCAAAATGTGTTTGGATCGCTGATGTGACCTTGGTTCTTTTGCTTGGGCAATAGCACCATTATTGTCACGAAACGACTCTATCGGGTTAGTGATGCTTGGAACGACTTCTAAGTCACTAACAAACTTCTTGATCCAAACCGCCTCCTTAGCCGCATCCGATCTTTGCTATGTACTCGGCTTCGTTGTAGAATCGGCAACGGTGCTCTGCTTGGAACTCTTCCAACAAACGGCACCTCCATTTAGCATAAACACAAAACCAGATCGCGATCTATAGTCATCTTTGTCGGTTTGGAAGCTTGCATCTGTGTAACCCTTTACAACCGGATCATCTTCCATTCCTCCAAATACCAAGAATACATCCTTAGTCCTTCTCAAGTACTTAAGGATATTCTTGATAGCTATCCAATGGTTCTCACCAGATCGATCGATATCTACTCGTTGCGCTTAGAGCATACGAGACATCGGGTCTAGTACATAACATGGCATACATGATAGACCCAATTGCCGAAGCATATGGTATATCACTCATCCTCTTTCGCTCATCATTTGTCTTAGGACAATGAGTCTTGCTAAGAGTAATGCCGTGTCCCATTGGCAAGTTCCCTCTCTTAGAATTTTCCATGCGGAATCTTCTAAGGACCTTGTCAATATATGTACTCTGACTCAAACTAATCATCCTTCTTGATCTATCTCTATAGATCTTGATACCAAGGATATAAGCCGCTTCACTCCATATCTTTCATTGAGAAACATTTTCCTAACCAGACTTTACAGTCTCAAGTGCAGGAACATTGTTTCCAATGAGTAAGATGTCATCGACATACAACACCAGAAATAGCACTATGCTCCCACTTATTTTCTTGTATACACAAGGTTCATCTTCGTTTTTGATGAAGCCAAACTCTTTGACTGATTCATCAAAACGTAGATTCCAGCTCCGGAAAGCTTGCTTCAATCCATAAATGGATCTCTGCAACTTACACACTTTGTTAGAATCCTTTGGATCGACAAACCCTTCAGGCTGTATCATGTATACATCCTCAAGTAGGTTTCCGTTAAGAAACGCTGTTTTGACTTCCATTTGCCATATCTCATAGTCGTAATATGCGGCTATGGCAATTAGGATTCTAATAGACTTAAGCATTGCTACGGGCGAAAAGGTTTCGTCATAGTCAACGCCATGAATCTGCCTATACCCCTTAGCAACTAGCCTAGCCTTATAAGTATGTACCTTCCCATCCATGTCGGTTTTCTTTTTGAAAACCCACTTGCACCCTATGGTTTTTACACCTTCGGGTGGATCAATCAAGTTCCAAACTTGATTATCGTACATGGATTTGATTTCGGATTCCATGGCTCCTAGCCACTTGTCCGAATCAGGAGTGGACATCGCCTCTTGATAGGAAGTAGGTTCATCATTCTCAATGATTTCTACTTCATTACTTTCCGTCATGAGAAATCCATATCTCTCGGAGTTCGGATCGTATCCTATCCGATCTGCGAAGAACTTGTGTATCTTGAACCGGTTCCACAACTGGCTTGTGAATTTGGTTCCGTCTCTACCATTGGCTCCTTGTCATTTTCAGGTTCTTGAATTTCTTCAAGATCAATTTTACTCCCACTAGTTTCTTTAGAGAGAAACTCTTTCTCTAGAAAGACACCGTGTCGAGCAACAAACACTTTGTTCTCGGATTGGTTGTAAAATTGATATCCTTTCGTTTCCTTGGGATAACCAACGAAAATACATTTATCAGATCTAGGTGCAAGTTTATGTTCGAAACCAATTTCTTTACATAAGCCTCACATCCCCAAATCTTCATGAAAGATAAGCTAGGCTTTCTTCCATGCCACATCTCATGTGGGATTTTAGGAGCCGATTTAGTAGGGACCTTATTAAGTGTGAAAGCAAAGTTTCCGGTGCATGTCCCCAAAAGGAAATAGGAAGGTTAACTTGACTCATCATCGATCGAACCATATCCAATAGAGTTCGATTTCTCCTCTCGGACACACCATTCCATTGTGGTGTTCCGGGTGGAGTAAGTTCTGAAACAATTCCACAACTTTTCAGATGATCGTCAAATTCTTGGCTCAAATATTCACCACCTCGATCGGATCGAAGTGTTTTAATAGTTTTGCCAAGTTGATTTTGTACTTCACTTTGAAATATTCTAAATATCTCAAATGCTTCACTTTTGTACTTCATCAGATAGACATATCCATATCTGGATAAGTCATCAGTGAATGTTATGAAGTACCGAAATCCTCCCCTAGCAATGCTATTCATTGGTCCACATACATCAGTATGTACTAGAGCCAACAAATCACTAGCCCTTTCACTACTCTTAGTAAAAGGTGCTTTAGTCATCTTGCCCAATAAACAAGACTCGCAAACATCATATGATTCATAATCATATGAGTCTAAATATCCATCTTTATGGAGTTTAGAGATGCGTTTCTCGTTTATGTGCCCAAGACGGCAATGCCATTTATATGTGTCATTCACATTATTTGGTTTGGATTTCTTACTAACATGATAGACATTATCAACATTATTCTAAACATCCAAGACATAAAGGCCATTAAAAGAATGAGCAACACAATAAAGCATGTCATTCAAATAAATTGAAAATTTCTTATTCGCAATAAGAAAATTGTAACCCTCATTGTCTAAACATGAAATAGAAATAATGTTTCTGCTCAAATACGGAACATAATAACAGTTATTTAAAACTAAAATTAATCCGCTTGGTAAAGTGACTTCGTAAGTCCCTACGGCCAATGCAGCAACTCTTGCTCCATTTCCAACCCGTAGATCTACTTCACCCTCTTTGAGCAACCTTCTATTCTTTAGTCCCTGCACATTTAGGCAAATGTGAGATCCACATCCGGTATCTAATACCCAAGAACTAGAGGTAGAAAGTAAAATATCTATCACATAGATACCTGAAGTCATGGCAATCTCATTGCCCTTCTTCTTCGATCCTTCTGATAAAGTTTGCAGTTACGCCTCCAATGCCCAGTTTCCTTGCAATGGTAGCACACCGCATCCTTTTGGGATTTGGGTTTAGGCTTCTCAGCAACGACAACCTTTGCCTCCGGTTTAGCAACTTTTGCTTTACCCTTGTTTTTGAACCCCTTTCCTTTATTCACCATCAACACTTGATTGGTTTTATTGGTAATATTGTTCTCCGCATTCTTTAGCATCCCATGCAATTCAGATAGAGATTTATTCATCCCATTCATGTTATAATTCAGAACAAATTGATTATAACTTTCAGGGAGTGAATGCAATATCATATCCTTAGCCAGCTCTAACTGGATAGGATATCCAAGCCTCTCAAGGTGTTCGAGGTGACCCTTCATTTTCAACACATGAGGCCCAACAGGTTGTCCTTCAATCATCTTGCATGAATGAAGAGCCTTCATAGTGTCAAACCTTTCCGTACGTGCTTGCAACTAGAACATTTCCTTCAAATGATTTCCCAAATCATAGGCTTCCATGTGTACAAGGTCCTTCTGAAGAGCCTTACACATGGTATCAAGCATCGAGCAACCAACATCAATAGAATCATCCACATGTTTCTTATGTTGGTCCCTTTCGCTTTAGTTGCATTAGCGGCGAGGCTCGGGTGGAACGGGTCCATCAAGAATGTACAACTTCCTTTCTGTTTGAGAACAATTCCCAAAGCTGCGGATCCAATCCACATAGTTGTTGCCATTCTCCTCTAACTTGTCCTTCTCAAGGACTGATCGCAGTGACATGTTTTGATTATTGTTTACAGCCATTGATCTACAAAGATATGCAACAAGATATGAACACATATAAGTACCAATTCATTTTAGAGATTAATTAAAGTATTTCATAAATACTCCCACTAAATTATATAACCTTCTTACACAAACATGTATAATATAATTTAATAGGCTAAGACCCAACTTTAATTTAATTTCAAGTCGGCTATGGCACGACTGCTCAAAATTAAACTAAAAAGGTAGATAACATTTATCAATCATATCTATATATGACTCTTAGATCATTATGAGATTATAGACATCATATGTCACATGTTTCAATCTCATCTTATGCCTTAGGCCCAAAACTGTTTTTATAGCCTAATTGAGTTCAACCATGTTAAACGTATAGCAATCACCGTTTGCTCATCTTGATCATACAAAGATAGAATCAATGTACCTCGCTGTGGCGTAGTCTACATGAAACTATCCGTGTACTCACAAGTGTTTAAACATGGGTGGCATAAAACAAACTCAAATTACAAAGAAGGTTCAATTTTTCATGCTTATCAATCACATGCCAAGGTTGATTCATGAAAACTATATGAGCATAATTATGAACATGGAATGATGCAACACAAATCATACTTGATCAGTAATTACTAGTACGCGGCCACGTGCTCCAAGTTTATCCCACACTTCCATCGAAGTGCCTGTGGGGAAGGTTTTGGTGTCCAGCCAATATACTAAGTAACACTTCACAAATATCCTAGATTAATCACATTAATCATATTAATGAAATTGACATCTCATAATCTAGATTAATCATATATTTCAATTTCATAATCATGGTATATCAATATATACAATTACTTCTCAAGCAAAACTCATATAATTTCACATTCTAGATCATGCACATCATGAAAATTCATATAATCACATTACACAATTATCATGATTATCTAACTAAACATCATGAACGGAGCTCTGATACCACTGTTGGGTTTCGAGGGTCCTTGCGCAGCGGAAGAATGCAAATAACTCGAAAAACCCAAGCCCTAGAATCCGTTCTAGATGATTAATTAAGAAAGGTGAAATAGAAATACCAACCTTGAATGTTTTTGCCTTTGATAAACTTGACCCAACTCCAGATTGAACGACCTTGTTAATCCTTGATGAACAAACGGCGAATCACGAACTAAAGATCTTGACAAGCGAAGATCCTCTATGTGTATCCACGCGAAGAACGAACCCTAGAACTCTTCTAGGAGGATTGATAGATCCTTTGATTGAAACACCTTTCAATCAATGAAGAACAATGGATTTGGTGGTGTTTGATTCTCAATTCTCAATTGAAATCTCTCACTTTTGGCATTTCTCTAAAGCCAAAACATTCTAATGACGGCTAGGGCAACCAGGGGCAAGTATTTATACGTTACAAATAAAAGCCCTTTGCGAAAACCCTAAAATTACAATCATATTCTTGTAGCTTGTACTCTTGGTTGCATGATCACTCATTTGACCTATGTGTTATGGGGTCTTAGGTTGTATTGAGTACCTTTGAGGCTTAGCCTTTGAGTGATGAGGAGGGGAATGCAAATAATCTTGAGAATGAGGCGCAACCTTTAGCATAAAATATCTTACAAGCAGGAAACTGATGAGCCTGGAGGTAAGTGTGTATTAGTATAATATAAAAAAACATGTCATAGTGAACACTGTACCATTAGAATAGGACTCTATTCCTTGTACTATATATTTACAAGTTGTGAATAAAGAAAATCAGGTTTCTCAATCGTACATGGTATCAGAGCAAGTAAGATCTAAAACCCTAAAAACCCAAAACCCTTGAATTTTTCGGCAGTCCTCCCCCTTGATTTTTTCGGCAGCCCCTCCCCACCCTTGCAATGGCCGGATCTTCTTCCACCATTCCCAATACTAACGAACTTGACCAACCCCTTTTCTTGGTCAATCTATCCTACTGCCGCACCCTCACCCCCTTACCTACCTTTCAAGGGCATCCCAAATAACATTTATCCTCTTCGGCCTCGGCCTCCTAAGGTTTGTTGATGACACTCACCCAAAACCCGAGGATAACATCACCACCTCCAACCCAGCCGTCACTGAAACCGACGAAGAGCCTGCAAAACCCGCCACCACCACATCCATCTCTAACCCGACCGTCATAACATGGTGTCGCCAAGATCGCCTCATCCTTGGGGCTCTCATAGGTACCCTAGATCCCACTGTTTCTCCCTTAGTTCACCAAGCCGCCACCTCCAATGAAGCTTGGATCACCCTCAAAATCACCTATGCCAACCCCTCCCGTGGCTACATCCTTCACATAAAATACAACCTTGCCAACCTCACAAAAAACCAACTCTCCATCTCGGACTACATGAATGTCGTCAAATCCTACACTGACAAGCGTGCCATTATTGGCAAACCCATGGATCCCGAAGACATTATCTACACCATCCTAAAAGGTTTGGACTATGAAACCTTCAAACCCATCGTAGACTCAACCTGCGCCCGTGACAACTCCATCTCCTTTGAAACCTTACACGAAAAAACTTATCCAACATGAACTCACCCTAAAACAATTCAACCCTCTCCCCACCACCGCCTTCACCGCCCAAGCTCGCTCACCACCCAACCCCAAATCCTACCGTACCACCAATCCCTCCCCCTCCTCTGGCTCGAATTCCACACCCCCCTTTAAGGGTAAGTGCCAATATTGTCGCAACATTGGTCATGTCATCTCCCAATGTCGCCAATTTAAACGTGCCTACCCCACCGTAAACTTTTCTCCTCTCCCTCACCAAAACTGAAACCCAAACCCTAACCCCTAAGCCCACACCGCCGCCTACCAAAACCCCCCTCCCTCTTGGCTCATCGACAGTGGTGTAAGCACCCCAATCTGGATCACTGATGAGTGAGTTTTACACTCATCCATTGACTACTTTTTGAACTTATTATTTGCTTAATCCTTGAGTTTTGTGTGTTTAACGGATGTTTCTAGTGATTTTAGTTTCAGTGGTTGAATTGTGGAAATTGGGAACAATATGCGAATAAATCAAGTGGGAACAATGAGATGTGGAAATTGTGGAACGGACTGAGTACAAATGGGGGCAAAAGGAGGAAGATGGGCCAAATGAGTTGGGCTAAAGGCAAATTGCAGCTGGGCCAAAAGAGGAGAAAATGACCACAACAGTCTGTCATTGTGGGCGGTCGCTCAGGTTGAGGTGGGCGGCCGCTCAGGAGAAAAAAATGTAAAGCTTGAATCTTCTGTTGAGCTGAGCGACCGCCCAGGTAGGAGTGGGCGACCGCTCACAAGCATGAAGGGAGAAGACAAATGTTTCTGTTGGACTGGGCGACCGCCCAGGGGTGTTGTGGGCGACCGCCCACGAGGCGTTTGGAAAACTGTAACAGCCGGTTGGAGCAGTGATGGGAATTAAGTAATGGTTATTAAATTTGGATGATCATGGGTTTTTATTAAGGCTTTTTATTGCAGCTGGGGGTTTTTTTTTTTTTAGAAGACAATTATTATTTAGTTAATTAGTTTGTTTTTATTGTTTCTTTAGAGAACTTATATAAGTAGCTTGTCATTTTTTATCTTAGAGATAGCTAGAGTTAGAGAGAGTTTTCTGCAGAATATTTCCTTACATATTTCTTGGTGTTCTTGCTTTCTAATGGCTAGCTAAACTTTTTAGTTCTTGGAATTGGAGGTAACATTTTATGTCTTAAGTTTTATTGTTCATCTTTATCTTAGTATTACTTGGGATAATCAAGTTGTTTTTAATGAAATTTTAGAACTTTTGTCTTGATCAAATAATTGTTCTTGAATTGTTTAGAATTTCAATTGTGAAATGCCAAATTTACAATTGAAATTAGTCTTGGCTTGATTTTCACAATTGGTTGAATCCTCGCCAAAAGATTCATAAGAATTGTGGTTTATTTTATGTTCTTAAGTTCTACAATGGGTTTCTAGTTAATCTACGAACGGGCCAAGGGAGTAGATTAGTTAGAAACACTTGATTGCAAATCACCCGCCAAAGTGTCCCAATCATATTTTCGTAAGAACAAAACCCCAAGTGTACTTTGATTGATGAATTATGAACCTTGAGCATAACTTGTGAAGCCAATTCCGGGAATTAGTCTCCTTAATATTGAAGTCTTCCACAATCAACTTTACTTAATTTTTGCAAACAAATTAGTTTTAAACCAAACCAAACAACTTATTCAAGTTACAACTTTTTGTTCTAGCGATACTTTTATACACTTTAAACTTCGTGTCTCGGTGGTTCGACCCTACTTACCCTATCTACAAATCAATTGTAGGTAGTTTGAGTTGGAAATTTTCTTTTGACGTTTCGACACTCGTCAAAATTTGGCGCCGTTGCCGGGGACGTGAAATTTAAAGTTGTTTTAATTATTTGCTATTGTGAATAGTATTTTGTGTATATATATATTTTTTTTTTTTTTAGTGTTTTAACTTGGTGTCGCAGATTTGAATGTTTGGTCGTAGGTCACTACAACCCGATTTGTTACCAATTGACCATAACATTCATCGCGTCAACAAGAGGAAGCACCGAACCAAGTGATTCGGAAAGTGACTCGGTTTTACTCTCAACGGTCAGAGATTTCCGATTACGAAGAAGAAGTGAAAATGGCGGAACCACAAATGATGGGTGATTTTGCGCGCCGGTGATTGAACCATCTCCATCATGCATTGTACTTCCACAAGCAAAGAAGGAGTTACGAGTTGAAGAACCTCCATTTCAACATGCTCCCTTCATTTCATGGGATGGCGTCGGAAGACCCAATTACCTTCATGAGAGAGTTCTATAGCACCGTGCAAGGCTTTCCATCGGGGCAACTAACCGAAGAGCGGTTGAGAATGAGGTGCTTTGCTTACACATTGAAGGATGCCGCCAAGACATGGTTTATGGCACTTGCTCAGGCCTCTCTTAACACTTGGACGGAAGTCTACAACAAGTTCATGGCGAAGTTTTATTCTCATCAAAAGACGTCCGACTTGAGGTCCAAGATAATGTCTTTCAATCAAGAGCCGTGTGAAGCTTTTCATGAAGCTTGGGATCGATTCAAGATGTTGCTAGTCCAATGTCCTCATCATGGGTTTCCTTTAGCCCTCTTAAATCAGGCTTTCTATGATGGGTTGACTCAACAAGGTCAAGCCCAAGTGGATAACGCAGCCGGGGGTGCTATGGGTGAAAAGCTGCGGATGAAACTAGAGCCTTATATGAGAGACTTGGCATGAATTCGCAGCAGAAAAGTGTTAGAGGAGGAAGAAAAGGTGTCTATGAAGTTGAGTCCAATGATGTTCTAGCGCAACAAGTTTCAGCATTGACTACTCAAATGAAGAATTTCATGGGAATGATGACGGCTCAAAGTCAAGGTCAAAACCAAGGGCGAAATCAAGGAGAGGGAAGTTCGGGCACGAGTTGTGTAATTTGTAACGTGAACTCCCATGATATTATGGGATGCCCATTGAGAGACCAATTCCCGGAATTTCTTGAGCAAGCAAATGCAATGAACACTTTTCAACCAAGAGTGAGGAATGATCCGTTTTCCAACTCTTACAATCCGGGTTGGCGGAATCATCCCAATTTCTCTTGGGGAGGAAATCAAGGGCAGGGTCAATTTCAGCAACAAGGGCCTGCAAGGCCAAGTGTGGAGGAAACGTTGCAGAAATTCATTCAAGCCGCTCAACAGAATCAAGTGATCATGGAACAACGAATGGGGAACCAAGAAGCTTCCCTGAAGAAGCTCGAAAATCAGGTGGGTCAAATTGCCGAGGCACTTCAAAAGCACAATCCGGGTACACTACCGAGTCAACCGGAACAAGCAAAGGCCGTCACCCTGAGGAGTGGTAAGACTCTTCAGGAGGTACACTCTTCTCCTTCTCTTATAGATAATAACAAAATGCATGAGAGTGAAGTAGTGGTTGAGGAACGAGTTGAAGTGACTCCCGAGGAGAAACTTCCAACTCCACCTCTTAAACCTTATGTGCCTCCTGTTCCTTTTCCCGGGAGATTGGTAAAGAATAGGGTCGAAACACAATTTAAAGAGTTGTATGACATGCTTTCTAAGGTGAATGTAAATTTGCCTTTGCTCAATGTAATTAAAAATATTCCTTCTTATGCTAAATTTTTCAAGGAATTGAGCACAAATAAAAGAAAGTATGCCCCGAACGAAAAAATTGTGGTTTCGGACCAAGTTAGTGCTGTTTTTGAAAAGAATTTGCCTCCTAAGCTTAAAGACCCCGGTAGTTTTAATGTGATGATTTCTTTGGGGGACTCTAAGAAAGTAAGGGCAATGTTGGATTTAGGGGCTAGCATTAACTTGTTGCCTTATTCTTTGTTTGTGGAGCTTGGGTTGGGTGAACTAAAACCTACTACTATGACCTTGCAACTTGCGGACCGTTCGGTCAAATATCCAAAGGGAATAGTAGAAGATGTTTTAGTTCAAGTTGATAAATTAATTATCCCGGTTGATTTTGTGGTTCTTGATATGGAAAGAGATTTTAAAGATGTGAATGAGGTCCCTATTTTGTTGGGGAGACCTTTTATGGCTACCGCGGATGCGGTGATTAATGTGAAAGATGGAAGTTTGTCTTTGACTGTCATGGATGAAATTGTCAATTTCTCTATCTTTGATTCCATGAAAAAGCCATATGAGGTTAATGAGTGTTTATTTTGTGATATTGCTGAAAATCCTTTGTTTCTTGAGCCGGATGTTGAGGGCTCTTTTGTGGATGAGTTAGTTTTGGAAGGTGTTTTTGATCAAAATGAGGCGAGGGCCATTCTTGCGGAGATGGATGTTATGGAGGAAATTACTGAAAAGGTTCCTCTAGAATCTTTAGGTAATTTTAATCCTAAGCATTTGCCATCTATTGTCTCTCCTCCCGAATTGGATCTTAAACAACTTCCATCTAGCTTAAAGTATGCTTTTCTTGGTGCAAATGATTCTTTGCCTGTTATTATTGCTTCGGACTTAACAGAATTGCAGGAAAGAAGGTTGTTAGATGTGTTGAAGCGACACAAGTCCGCACTTGGTTGGAGCATTACGGACATAAAAGGAATAAGCCCAACCATGTGTATGCATAAAATTCATATGGAGGATGATGCCAAGCCAGTCCGGCAGAATCAAAGGAGGATGAATCCGCACATGCTTGAAGCGGTAAGAAAGGAAGTTTTGAAACTGTTGGATGCGGGTATTATCTATCCTATTTCCGATAGTAAGTGGGTAAGTCCTGTTCATGTGGTTGCTAAAAAATCTGGAATTACTGTTGTAAAGAATGAGGATAATGAGCTTTTGCCTACTAGAATGGTCACTGGTCAACGCATGGTTATCGATTACCGAAAACTTAATGCGGCGACTAGAAAGGATCACTTTCCTTTGCCATTTATTGACCAAATTCTAGAGAAATTTGCCGGTCAAGAGTATTATTGTTTCTTAGATGGTTTTTCGTGTTATAATCGATTCCCATTGCTCGGAAGATCGGGAAAAGACCACATTTACATGCCCTTTTGGAACATTTGCATATCGGAGGATGCCCTTCGGTTTATGCAATGCTCCTGCTACATTCCAAAGGTGCATGATGTCGATCTTTTCCGAGATGATTGGTAAGTTTGTTGAGGTATTCATGGATGATTTTTCGTTATATGGTAATTCGTTTGATGCATGCTTAGATAATTTGACTTTGGTTCTCAAAAGATGTTGTGATACCAATTTAACTTTAAGTTGGGAAAAAAGTCATTTTATGGTTAAGCATGGAATTGTGTTGGGTCATTTGGTCTCAAGAAAAGGGATTGAAGTTGACAAGGCAAAAATTGAGATAATTTCTAAATTGCCTCCGCCAACAAATGTTAAGGGAATTCGTAGCTTTCTTGGTCATGCGGGTTTTTATCGGCGTTTTATAAAAGATTTTTCTAAAATTTGTAAGCCGTTAACAAACTTGCTTGCTAAAGAGACGGAATTTGTCTTTGACCAAGAATGTCTCAATTCTTTTAATTTGTTGAAGGAGAAATTGACTTCATTCTATTCTTGTGGGTCCTGATTGGACTCAACCTTTTGAAATAATGTGTGATGCATCCGATTTTGCGGTGGGTGCGGCTTTGGGACGTAAAATCGATAAAAAGTCACATGTGATCCAATATGCAAGTAGAATGTTGAATGATGCTCAATTGAACTATACTACAACCGAGAAGGAATTCTTGGCGGTGGTATTTGCTTTAGAAAAATTCCGTTCTTACTTGCTTGGATCTAAAGTGATTGTTTATTCGGACCATGCTGCATTACGTTATTTATTGTCCAAACAAGATGCCAAACCCCGATTGTTAAGATGGATGTTACTTTTACAAGAATTTGACATTTCCATCAAAGACAAAAAGGGTTGTGAGAATGTTGTGGCGGATCACTTGTCTAGACTTGAAAAGGGGTGTGTGAGTGAAATTCCTTTGAATGAAAATTTCCCCGATGAGCAGTTATTTGGTGTTAAGGATTGTGAACCTTGGTATGCCGACATTGTAAATTTTTTGGCTACGGGGGTTCTAAATCCAGATTTTTCAAGTCAAGAGAGGAAAAGATTTTTGTCAATGGTTAAGCAATATTATTGGGATGACCCATATTTGTTTAAACATGGTCCCGATATGGTTATTCGTAGATGCATTCATGAAAATGAGCAACAAAATGTTCTTTCTTTTTGTCATGAATTGCATTGTGGAGGTCATTTTAGTGGAAAGAAAACCGCTCAAAAGGTGTTACAATCGGGTTTCTTTTGGCCAAGTCTTTTTAAAGATGCATACATTTTTTGTAAAAGTTGTGACAAAGCCAAAGAACCGGTAACATTGGTAAGCGGGATGAAATGCCTCTCACGAATAATTTGGTTGTGGATTTGTTTGACGTATGGGGCATTGATTTTATGGGTCCTTTTGTTGTTTCTTGTGGGTTTGAGTACATTTTAGTGTCGGTAGATTATGTGTCAAAGTGGGTGGAAGCAATTCCTACCCGGACTAACGATGCTAATGTTGTTGTCAAGTTTGTCAAAGATGTGATTTTTAGTAGGTTTGGCGTTCCAAGGGCGATCATAAGTGATGGTGGTTCTCACTTTTGCAACAAAATTTTTGGAGCACTAATGAAGAAGTATGGGGTGAAGCACAAGGTTGCAACTGCGTACCATCCCCAAACTTCCGGGCAAGTAGAAGTGAGTAACAAGCAAATAAAGGCCATTCTTGAAAAGACGGTAAAGCCAAACAGGAAGGATTGGGCCTTGAGGTTAAATGATGCATTGTGGGCGTACCGTACCGCCTACAAAACGCCGATTGGAATGAGTCCTTACCGGCTAGTCTTTGGGAAAGCTTGTCATTTGCCGGTAGAGATAGAACACAAGGCTTTTTGGGCGATCAAGGAGTTGAATATGGATTTGAAGCTAGCCGGTGAGCAAAGGTTGCTACATTTGAATGAGCTTGAAGAGCATCGGTTGGAGGCATATGAGAACTCCCGGTTGTACAAGGAAAGAACAAAAAGGTACCATGACAAAAAGATCTTGCACAAGGAACTTATTCCGGGAAGCAAGGTATTGTTGTTCAATTCAAGATTGAAGCTTTTTCCGGGAAAGTTACGTTCTCGTTGGAGTGGTCCGTTTGAGGTGGTGAATGTATACTCTCATGGAGCCGTGGAGTTGGTGAATCCGGTTACGAAGAATAGGTTCAAGGTCAATGGACAAAGAGTGAAGCCTTATTTTGATGGAGCTTTGGGATTGAAGGATGTGGAACGGATCGAGTTGAAGGATCCGTAGGCGTTGAGAAAGTCATTCCGTCGAGCTAACGACGTTAAACAAAAGCGCTGCTTGGGAGGCAACCCAAGGTAAGTAGTGTATTGTAGTACCCTTAAATTTAATTTTTTCTTTGTTTTCATCACTTTGAGGACAAAGTAATCATTAAGTTTGGGGGTGGAGAGTTTTAGTTTTCATTTTGGTTTTCATTTTATGGGTTGCTTGTCATCTTAAAAAAAAAAAAAAAATATGAAAAAAAAAAAAAAAAGCTTTGTTTTCTTGTATTTCTGGAACGTGTCGAACTACGGTGACCTGAGCCTATTGTTGTGGGTAGTCCGCCCACATCAATGGGGACGTAGGCAGCGAAAGTGCGGTCAAAATATGGGTCGAATTGTAATGCTTCAATGGATATTATGCTTGTTGTTTGTTTTTGTGGTGTTGTGCAGATTTTGAGACAGCAAAAATCCCACTGGATGTGTGGGCGACCGCCCATGTCGATGAGGGCGACCGCCCATGGTTGATTTGCAAAATGGTTGAGATTACTGGACGTGTGGGCGACCGCCTAGGGTCAAGTGGGCGACCGCCCAGAGCTGTTGGGAAATTGAAATGAAGTTGCTGTGCTGCTGGGCGACCGCCCAGGTTGGGGTGTGCGACCGCCCACATTGTAAATGCCTAAAGGTTTGAAGCTACTGGACAACTGGGCGACCGCCCATGGTCAAGTGGGCGACCGCCCACGTGGCGAATCTGGCAATTCAAAATTTGAAACCCAAACCCAACCGTCCCTTATTCTCCTCTCTCTCTTAAACACCCCCATTATTCTCTCTTCCTCTCTCTAAAACCTCCGCCCCTCCCTCTTCATCTCTCTAAAAATCCTCTCCCAAATCACTCAATTCTCCCATTTTTCTTCTAAAATTTCCCTTTCCCCACCATACCCAACCCCCTGAACCCAAGATTGAAGGCCTACATCACCATTGTTGCAAGGATTTTGAAGAAATTGTATTGAAGAGTTTGCAAGGGTGGAAAAGGTTGACAAAGATCTGATTTTTGAAGTCCAAAGCCAAGCTTGGGGTGGAAATTGTTGTTCAAAGAAGGAGTCTTCTTCCAAGTTCATCTTCATCTTTTCCGGCGGAATTCCGGCGAGATTCCGGTGACTTTTCCGGCGAGTTTCTCAGGGCAAGTAAGGTTTTTAATTCCATTCTCTTAGTGCCTAGTGTGAAATTTGTGGGTGGTTATTAAAAAATGTCTAGAAGGAGAAATGCCCCTGCCCCGGAACCGGAGGTTGAGTTTGATGCAACAAGGTTTATGAGTGCTAAAGCTCAATCATTTTTTGAAAAATACTCAACCAAAGGGTTTGCTGTGGAGAATGAATTTAACCCTGCGGAACTTGGGTTGGATGGAATTTTTGCAAATTATGGGTGGGGCAACTTGGCGAGACGTCCTTCAAATAAAGGTTCGAAGATGTTGGTGCGGGAATTTTACGCCAATGCTTTTGAGGAAGGGCAAGTGAGGAAGTGTGGTTGGGTAAGAGGAAACAATGTGTACTACAATGCGGAAGATATCAATACCTATTAT
This sequence comes from Adenophora triphylla var. japonica, assembly GCA_022495995.1. Taxonomy (NCBI): domain Eukaryota; kingdom Viridiplantae; phylum Streptophyta; class Magnoliopsida; order Asterales; family Campanulaceae; genus Adenophora; species Adenophora triphylla. The sequence goes on from JAFEMH010004354.1 coordinate 159,787, forward strand.
GGAATGGCATCGCCTCTTGTGTGTGATTATCACTCTAATGCGCAGATTATGGAATCGAATGTGGCGGGTAACCTCCATATGTTGGAGCCGTCGTTTGTTAATATTGATGTAACATTGTTGCGGAATGGGAACGTGAGAAAGGCGCGGGACATGGATTTGAGAATGCGGGCTCTGCACCGTTTTATTTGTGAGCGCATAATGCCCACTTCGCACTACAATGATGTGCATTGGAGGAGAGCGTTGTTAATGAATATTGTGTTGACCGGACAAAGGTTTAATACGGGACGGGCAATGTCAAGGGAGATAGTCAACACCATTAGGACTATCGGGCGATGCAGTTTTAATTTTCCGTTGTTGATATCTGGAATGATAGAGAGGAGGGGGGTTAGTTTTCCGCGGTTGAAGATTGTGAGGGACATAGTGTCAAGTGGTACAACTGTGAGTAAGAGGTCTCTGGTTGTTAAGGGGCATGCTCACTTACAGCCGGGTGAAGGTTCGTCTAGGGGGGTGAGAGAAGATGAGGTGGATGAAGATATGGAGGAGCATGAGTTTACTCCTACGGAGGCGGCCTACTATGTGGGAGGCCAAGTTGAGGCTCTATCCGAGGAAATCGGACAGCTACGGGGGCATGTTGAGACTATGGATCAGCGGTTGGGGAGGATGGAGTCGATGGCTACGGAGGAGTTCTATGCTGCCAGTATGTGGAGGCAGCGGATGGAGGATGCTCAATCGGAGATGTTCCAGGAGCTGATGCACAGGCTTCCTCCGCCTCCTCCGCCTCAGCACATCCCATACCAACCGCCACGATACCGTACCCCGGAGCAGATGAGTGGATGGGGTACTTGGGAGCAGCAACAGGAGCAGCAAAATCAGCAACAACAACAACAGCAGCAGCAGCAGGGTTCGAGCGGAAGTGGCTCGATGGGTCCTTGGGACCAATTGTGGAGATAGTTGGTGGTTGAAGGTACCCTTTATCCTTTCTTTTATTTTGTGCATTAGGGACAATGCATATTTTAAGTTTGGGGGTGTGGGGTACCTTGGGTGTTGTATATGCTTTATTGTTAAAAAGAGAAAAAAAGAAAAAAAAAAAAAAAAAATGAAAAAGAGAGAAAAATTTTGAAAATTGGAAAAAATAATTAGCTATGTTCTTTTTTGTAGATAATCATTAACATTCTTGGTGTTCCTTTAATTGCATATGATGGATTGTGACCGCTAGGAAGGATAAATTGGGTGTAAATATGTTTATGCAAGTTGGTATATTTTTTGGTTAATTGTGTTATATTACTTAAGAGTTATAATTGAGTCCTAAATCTCTTAGTTGTAAGTTTTGTGCATTTGTGAAAGTTTGTGCCTTGTTGATAATTTTTGATCCAATTTTTATAAAGTTTAGAGTACACCATCATCTTTTAAGTTAATGAATTTATGTGTCACATAGCAACACTAGGCAAGTTTTGTGAGGAGTATTCCTTGGTTGTGAGTGAACCCCCCCTTGTGATCTTGAAAAAAAAAAAAAAAAAAAGAAAAAAAATTAAAATAAAATGAGAGCAATGGCAATACAATGTGTATTCGGTGAAACCTCCGCACGTGTAGATTAATCTGTTAGGGATTATTCTAGCTTAACCGTATTGGGTATGCAGTAGCGTTATGGAGGAAGAGCTTTACCGCCGTGATGGTCCGTAGCAAGCTCGATACCGAAATGGCTAACTCTCAAAACCTTTAAATAAATCTCTACTTAGTATTAGGGGCATGGAGTTCGCAGCTACAGTGTTCCCTACTTGAACGGTAGATGATTTTAAAAAGGTGCTAAAATAATCAAGTTTGGGGGAGGGTGTAGTTGTTTCTTGGGAGTATTCATGTTTTATGCTTAAAGGTGTTGTTGTTTGATAAATAAAGTCAATAAACTAAGAGATGGTTGGTGTACTTAGCTTTATAAATTTGGATCATGGTTGTGAATAAGAGAAAGATGTTAATGCATAAAGAGATTTAGGGTGCAATTATAATGGTTAAGTAATATTTCGCAATTAATGGAAAATATATTGATACTTGCATTGTGAAAAATTTTATCCTGCGGTTGATGGTATTATGTAATATATGCAATTGTGGAATGCGAGAATGGAGGGACATAGTTAATTGTTTGTTAGAGTAGTGTGTTTCTAATTTTGTTTGCTGAGTTTGTTTTAGTGTTTGCTCGAGGACTAGCAAATGTCTAAGTTTGGGGGTATTTGATGAGTGAGTTTTACACTCATCCATTGACTACTTTTTGAACTTATTATTTGCTTAATCCTTGAGTTTTGTGTGTTTAACGGATGTTTCTAGTGATTTTAGTTTCAGTGGTTGAATTGTGGAAATTGGGAACAATATGCGAATAAATCAAGTGGGAACAATGAGATGTGGAAATTGTGGAACGGACTGAGTACAAATGGGGGCAAAAGGAGGAAGATGGGCCAAATGAGTTGGGCTAAAGGCAAATTGCAATGGGCCAAAGAGGAGAAAATGACCACAACAAATCTGTCATTGTGGGCGGTCGCTCAGGTTGAGGTGGGCGGCCGCTCAGGAGAAAAAAATGTAAAGCTTGAATCTTCTGTTGAGCTGAGCGACCGCCCAGGTAGGAGTGGGCGACCGCTCACAAGCATGAAGGGAGAAGACAAATGTTTCTGTTGGACTGGGCGACCGCCCAGGGGTGTTGTGGGCGACCGCCCACGAGGCGTTTGGAAAACTCAGAATGCTGGGCTGGAGCAAAGGATGGGAATTAAGTAATGGTTATTAAATTTGGATGATCATGGGTTTTTATTAAGGCTTTTTATTGCAGCTGGGGGTTTTTTTTTTTTTAGAAGACAATTATTATTTAGTTAATTAGTTTGTTTTTATTGTTTCTTTAGAGAACTTATATAAGTAGCTTGTCATTTTTTATCTTAGAGATAGCTAGAGTTAGAGAGAGTTTTCTGCAGAATATTTCCTTACATATTTCTTGGTGTTCTTGCTTTCTAATGGCTAGCTAAACTTTTTAGTTCTTGGAATTGGAGGTAACATTTTATGTCTTAAGTTTTATTGTTCATCTTTATCTTAGTATTACTTGGGATAATCAAGTTGTTTTTAATGAAATTTTAGAACTTTTGTCTTGATCAAATAATTGTTCTTGAATTGTTTAGAATTTCAATTGTGAAATGCCAAATTTACAATTGAAATTAGTCTTGGCTTGATTTTCACAATTGGTTGAATCCTCGCCAAAAGATTCATAAGAATTGTGGTTTATTTTATGTTCTTAAGTTCTACAATGGGTTTCTAGTTAATCTACGAACGGGCCAAGGGAGTAGATTAGTTAGAAACACTTGATTGCAAATCACCCGCCAAAGTGTCCCAATCATATTTTCGTAAGAACAAAACCCCAAGTGTACTTTGATTGATGAATTATGAACCTTGAGCATAACTTGTGAAGCCAATTCCGGGAATTAGTCTCCTTAATATTGAAGTCTTCCACAATCAACTTTACTTAATTTTTGCAAACAAATTAGTTTTAAACCAAACCAAACAACTTATTCAAGTTACAACTTTTTGTTCTAGCGATAATTTTATACACTTTAAACTTCGTGTCTCGGTGGTTCGACCCTACTTACCCTATCTACAAATCAATTGTAGGTAGTTTGAGTTGGAAATTTTCTTTTGACGTTTCGACACTCGTCAATCACACCCTTTCAAACACACGGGAAGCACCGTAGACTCATCAACGCAGTCTCGACGACCCCTCTCACTCAAAACCCTCTCTAAACCCCCAGCCAAACCAAGGGAGGAGCCTTCCTGGGATAAAAAGGGACAAAAGGACCTTTCGGGAATTTTCAGGAAATTGGAAAAGCAATAATGGTCCGTACGGACCTCTTTGTTATCATAATTACTGAATCCCCTTAAGGTCCACAATATTCCCTCAAATCCCGGAGAAAATGATTACCCTCTTGCTTAGTTGGTCCGTACGGACCTCTTTGCATGCAAGATGGTCCGTACGGACCTTATTGCACAGGGGACATCATGATTTCCAAATATTCACCATCATCACAGATTTCCTCAAATCGAGGAAAACCAAAAGTTTGGATTACCAGGGAGGTCCGTACGGACCTCTTTGCACCAAATCTGGCACTATAAATAGGGCTCCCCCTCCTCATTTTCACACACCTCCCACTTCTCTCTTCCTCCCTAGGCCTTCGGCTTCCCCTCTAAGTCCTTCCGAGGCATTCCCGGCCCCTTTCGGATCCTTCCGAGGCCTTCCGAGCCCCCTCGTGGTGCTCCGAAGCCTCCCGAGCGCTCCCGCGACGCTCCCACGCCGCCCCGAGGCACTCTCGAGGTACTCGAGGCCCCTCGTGGTACTCCGAGGCCTTGCTGGTCTTTCCACGGTGTCCGGCTCTTTCCGAGTCAAACCGGCGATCCCAAACCACGCCGAAACTCTGCCCGAGTGACTCCCGCCACCACAACGCACGCCGAACCTCTGCCCGAGTGATCCCGACGATCCCCACGCACGCCGAACCTGCTCGGCCGAACGCGGCACTCGTAACATCAACTCACGCCGAAACTCTGTCCGCAGACAACCGGCATCTCCCGAAGCAATCCCGATCCGCACCGGAACGCTACTCCGACCTCAAACACTATTCCTCAGCGGAAGACAGAAACGAACAACAATTGGTAAGGCTTCCTTCCATTACTATTTCAATACATTTCCATACATAGCATACAATGTAGACATCCGATACAGCATGCATTTTTAAAAGCACACACACACACACACACAACATTTAAAGGATATTAGGGGTATCCGAAAGACTTGTTTTACGAGGCGACTCGGGTGAGCTCTAATATTCTAATATTCTCTTCCCGAGGAGTCATCTGACCTCCGAACTCAAAATCTCATCACACAAAAACAGTTTAAAATTATCTTTAAACTGATGCCCTTTTTCAATGTTTTGGGCTTAATAAAAACGGCGTGGCGACTCTACAAATGCGAAAACAAACGGCGAGACAAACCGCCGCCAACGCGAAAGATGCCAGATGCGGGCGCGAGCCTCTCTCTCGGATCGGGTAATTTCGGTTGGCGACTCATTTGGGACTTTTTGTTTTAAAATCTTTTTAAACAAAACAAAAGATTTTTAAAACAATGATGAGGGTCAAACTTTCATTTTACCCCTTTCTTTAAGCTTGTTGTGTGTGTGCACGTGCTTCGTTTTTATTTTACAAAAAATAAAAATACAAAAAAATGCATCAATATACATCTGTGCATACATTTAAAATTCTTCAAAAGCTTCGTTTTACTCGGAAAAAGAATTTTAGAGACCGCACACTACTCGCACTTTCTTTGCCTCGGTTACACCGCACACTACTCGCTTCTTGCCTCGGTTACACCGCACGCTACGCGCACCTTTGCCTCGGATACACCGCACACTACAACCCTCGGCCGGAGTGGTCTCGGTTGCGGTCCGTTTGGTCTTCCTAGGCCTCTTGGATGCGCACGGGATCATTCCAAACATCCCATCCTAGCCAAGCGTCAACCCCACACGTTTGAGTCTTGAGTCACACTCTGTCCGGACTTGGTTGGTTTTTACCCGGTCCGTGTCATACGGCTGGATACATATACCATGCCGGCCATTTTTCTGAGTCAAGGCTCGGAACTCAAGATCCCTTGCGCAAGCAAAGCGATGAAAGGTCATGCTAAAATCTTGACCTGATCTTGATTTCGAAGCTACACCCGACGATGTTCCGTCCCGGATATACATCCATGCTCACATGACACCATGTCATCACGCCTTTGATACGTCGGCCGTGACAATATGACCCGGCCAACGCCTAACGTCACGAGATCCCTTGCGCAAGCAAGCAAGTAAAGAGAAGGTCATGCCGAACTCTTGACACGATCTTGACTTAGTGGCCGGCTCGGTTCACTATTCACATGGCTAACGCATCAAAACGAACATGACAGGCTCGGTCCTTAGGTTCAATTTTTCTTTTAGGCCGGTGGAAACCGCTTGCACTATAGGACCCTCGCACAGGGCTGTCCACCCTGGGATGTCGAAATACGGGTGCAAAACGAGGGGCTTATAGCCGCACGAGATGGTCTCCATCGACCCGGGATCTAGCATAGTTGCGAAAAAGAAGAGCAATCTTTTCCAACCTACCTAGGACTACGAGAAAACATGTTTTAAGTAAATTAAAACAACAAAAAAATCATAAATAAAAGAAACGGAAACCGCATGCCACGTGAGCTTTCCCCCTTTTATCCCGCTAGGCCATTCTGTGTCTAAACCTTGCCCGTCACCCCCTCCGGCTAACGAGAAAGTGGTCGAGAGTACCGGGAACCCGTCTCCCGGTGTCAAAACGACAAGGTCCTACCTCCTTCCCGGCTTTGTCACCGGGACGGTCCGTCAATTCCCATGGCCAAGTCGGTGGATAACAACGATGAGAACGGGACCTTACCCCCAAGAAATTTCCCAACATTGGAAGAAGTTTGGCGAGGTCCTCGTGGCTATTGAGAAACGTCAAGGTGAGCAACAAGCTGGATCGAAGGTGCCATGCACCACTTCGGAACATTAGCCACCCAACTACACAGGGCTTCCCAAGTCATGGCTGCTCCTACGGCCTCTAACGTCTCTCATTGTTTCCCGTGAAGTCAACCTGTTACCCTCATACGAGCCATGCGGTTATGACGTAAGGCCACAAGACCCTCCAGAGGAAAGCACGCCCATTCGGCCTCTTGAGGTCCCGGTACCACCGCCGAACAACGAACACATGCGGGTGGGACGTACGCGATTGCGGTGCTTGTGCGGAAATGGAATTCCGGGATGCAATGAACGAGGGCCGTCCTCGAAGAAAGAAGAAGCTATCTTCTCAACAAAAACTGAAAAAGAGGTACGAATCCGGTGATCCCACAGTCGGAACCCTTGGAGAACCCTCGGGAAAGTTTGACTACTATGTCATCTACTCCAGCAAGCCTAGCTCTGCACAAGGCCATGGCAATGTCTGCTCCATGATCACCTGGGACGAGCTTCGCACCGCCACCGAAGGCCCGAAGATCCGGATAATCCAACCCCTGTCTTGGGAAGATCTCAAAGCCACTATTGATGCTTGGTAAAAGCCATGACGGCGAACGAATTGAAATGCGCGATGCGGCCTTACGCCAATCGAGGCTCCTCCCACTACGAAATGGGAGAGACAAGCAAAACCATAAGTCCAGGTGAATGTTCGACACGTTCGGTCAAATCCCGATGAATCCTCCACGGACGGACAAAAGGCCAGCCATACCGAGCCACGGGCGAAAAGGGGCCCTACGCCAAAGAAGGCTGAAACCTTGGACCCAAAGGCCGAAGATCTGTCTTGACACGGCTCAAGCGCACTCGAGGCTAACATCTCACTCTGGTCCTTACTCACTTCATCTTACCCGCACAAGCTCAAGTTGGAAGAAAGCCTGGCCCGGACTATGGTTCCCATCACGGTGACACGATGAAGCGGTTCGAGATGATTGGCAACGTCAATTACGGCAATATCATCACTTTCACGAGCTCGACCTTCCAAAATTTGGGGGCGACCACAATGAGCCTCTCTACATAACAGTTCAACTGGACGAGCGTCGTCTCCAACGGGTCTTGGTAGATGGGGGATCATCCATGAACGTCCTTCCGGCCAAAATGATGGACTTGCTAGGGATCAAAGCAAGCGATCTAAAACCCTCGACTCGGGCAATCAAGGCATACGACTCAACGTCCCGCCCGTCTTGGGAATAGCCACTTTGAACTTGTGGTTCGGAAAACAAATGGTCCCGACAGATTTCCAAGTCATTGACATCCCGATCACATTCACCTTGCCATTTTGGGACGCCCTTGGCTACACCGGATCAATGGGGTGGCATCCGCTCTCCATCGGTGCGTAAGTTCGTCAGGAACAGATCTTACCATCATCTACGGTGATAGCATAGTCAACGAAAGGACCGACACAAACGGCGTCCCGGTCTTAGAGATCAAACCCGACGATGATGGCATGATGCTAACGGGGTTCACCATCGAAAGCCCAAAGGCCCAAGTGTGCCACATAGACTGCCTTCGATTTGGGACAAGATCCCTCCCCGATGAAAATGATGAAGCACATGAACTACATCCGGGGCTCGGTTTGGGAAAACGCCATCGGGGCACCCAACGGATCATCAATATCAAAGAACGAGAATACCTGCACGGCTGGGATACTCTCCTACTCCCGAACACATTGCGGAGGACAAGCGAGCCGCACGAAAACGCTCCACGAGATAACAAAAGAGGCTTGCACGCCATCTCCGATCTTCGTCCTTACAGCTTCGACATGACCAAGTACTTCACAAAGAAGGCCGGCAACTTGGAAGAAGATCCGGGAAAGGAACAGAGCGATCGGCGCCAAACAAAGGCGGCCTACAACCATGGACAAGCTCCGGCGAGAACTGGCAAGATTCGGAGGCCTCGAAGCCAAATCCCGTCCGAAGAGCATTTCTCGACACACCGCCTCTACAAGGATCCACAACCACCACTATTCACAATGAATTTTGGTTCGAAAAAACTCCCTCTTTGGCGGAAGAATTCGAAAAACTCTCTGTCAACACTCCTGCCCTCAACAAGCGGGACGAGTCTGCATTCGAGCTAGTAATGCCCAAGACAAAAGCAAAAGACTCCGCAGATGATGCTTGGGACGAGCCACTGCTCCACTGCTCTTCAAAGAAGAAATCGAGATGCCGGATCTAATCGATTTTGTTTCGATAACTCTGTGATAGCAATGATCGGGAACGGTGACATAAAGCCCTTCAAGCCCCATCTCCTATCAAGCTCATTGCCACTTAATAAGCTGGGCCACCTTCTCAGGACCAGCTGCCCGGCCAAAGGACATGATCGAACAACTTGGTCGACCCCTCGAGTCCTAGAGTCTAGTGTCAAAACTCATCCCTGAGTCCATTAGCTTTGAATTTGAGTCTCTCGAGTCATCGATGGCCTCACGCCGGAAGATTACGAACTCATTGCCAATAATGTATTCCCGTATGCTCTTAATGAATGCTTCGATCTTTCAGAGTATCCTCTCATTGCATCTTTAACAAGCGATAAATTAACTAACACACAAAAGGTTAATAACGATTCACTTGATAAAGAAGCGGACACATTAAACGAACAATACATTAAGCACATCTTTAAGCATGTTGTCAAACGAGAGAAAAACCGGGCCCAAGCTGAGGAGGTTTTAACCAAAGTGAATTTGGGAGCTGGCGAAGAGCCAAAAGAGACGCAAATCGGAAGTTTCTTCAGCACGAGCAAGACGCATTGGCGGCCTTTGCTCAAGGAGTTCGTGGACGTGTTCGCTTGGTCTTACCGAGACATGCCGGATTAGATCCTAACATTGTGGAACAGGATTCCCTTAAATCCGAGGCTAAGCCCATCAAGCAAAAGCTACGCCGAATCAAGCCGGAATGGTCTTTACAAGTCAAAGAGGAGATCGAAAAAATGCTCCGCGTCGGCTTCATCGGGGTGATCGAGTACCCCACATGGCTCTCCAATATCGTCACGGTCACCAAGGCCAATGGAAAAGTACTGTTGCGTGGACTTCCGAGATCTCAACAAAGCAAGTCCCAAGGACGATTTTCCACTACCCAACATCGACATGTTGGTAGACACTCTGACCAATTTGAAGTCAAGTCCTTCGTGGACGGGTTTGCGGCTACAATCAAATCAAGATGGCCGAAGAAGACCAAGAAAATACGGCTTTCACAACCCCACAGGGAACCTCTTGCTACACGGTAATGCCGTTCGGACTAAAGAACGGCTGGGGCTACCTACCAACGGCGACGGCCGCCCTCTTCCACGATATGATCCACATAGAGATCGAAGTGTACGTTGATGACATGATCATTCACTCAAAGGGATCGGATGGACAACACCTCACGAGACTGAGAAAATTCTTCAATCGCCTCAGAAAGCACTCAATGAGGCTTAACCACCGCCAAATGCACATTTGGGGTTAGCGAGGCAAGGTTTTGGGATACGTAGTCACCGAGAGAGGCATCGAGGTTGATCCTCAAAAGATCAAGGCTATCATCGAAATGAGACCACCGCAAACTCGGACGAGAGGTGAAAAGCTTCATGGGCCGCCTACGGTATATCGGTCGCTTCGTCAACCAATTGACCTCTATGTGCGAGCCAATCTTCAAAGCGATGAAGAAGAACGCCGACATCGAATGGAACTCGAGAATGCCAAGATGCCTCTGAAAAAATAAAAGCATACCTTGTGAGTCCTCCAATTCTCTGTCCTCCCCACGAGGAAAAGCCACTGTTGCTATACCTAGCTGTGGCCAGACACCGCGGTTGGAGCCATGCTCTGTCAAGAAAAGAAGGAGTCACGAGTTGAAACGCCATCTACTTCGTCGGTCGAAAGTTTCAAGGCGGCGAACTCAATTACTCGGCCCTCGAGAAAACCTGCGCGGCTACGGTATGGGTTGTCGGGAAACTACGGCACTACATGCGGTCGCACACGGTACACTTGGTTTCCAAAATGGACCCAGTCAAGTACCTCTTCGACAAACCATCTCTGTCAATGAGGCTCGCCAAATGGTCTTTCTTCCTAGCGGAATTTGACATCAAGTACGTAAACCAAAAGTCAATCAAGGGACGGGCCATGGGTGAACAACGGGCGATTTCCCAACCGGCGAGGCTCGAGGCCCCGAACCACAATTTCCGGACGAGGGAATCTTCGCAATCGAAGGCGAAAATCGATGGCAAGCTTGTTCTTCGACGGAGCGGCCAACAAAAAGGAAACGGCATCGGTATGCTCTTGGTGGATCCCAGGGGCGAGCACACCCCAATTGCTATAAAGCTCAATTTCGAGGTAACCAACAATGCCGCCGAATATGAAGCTGCGCTGCTGGACTACAAGCCGCACTCGAGAGGAATGTCCGAAACTTCGAAGTTTATGGGGACTCGGCCTTGATCATCAACCAAGTCTCCAACAAGTGGAAAACCATAGACCCAGGCTTGCAAAAATACCATGCACTGCATGGAGGACCTCATCACACAATTCGAAGAGGTCACCTTCCACTACTTGCCAAGAGACCGTAACGGGTTTGCGAGATGCCTTAGCCACTTTGGCTTCCCTTGTGGAAATCCCACGAAGGAAAAGCAATCAAACCCTTCAAAGTCGGGCGAAAGGAAATCCACGCCTCTTGTTGTGAGATCGAACCGAGAACCTAAGCCCGTCAATGAGCCATGGTATAACCGGATCTTCCAATACCTCAAGAGCGGGAAACCACCTTCATGAACAAGGAAGACCCACACACGAAGGAGTCAAAACCAAGAGCGTCATGGCCACTAAAATGCCTCGCCTCTCACTTCGTCATCCTCGGGGACATGCTATACAAGAAACGCTACCATGGGCCACTCCTACGCTGCATCGGCCAAGAAGAAGCAAACAAGTTCATGAGCACGAAGTCCACAATGGGGCTTGCGGTCCCCACATGAACGCCGAGCCACGATGCAAATCATTCTCGGGATGGGCTACTCTGGATCTCCATGGAGGCGGATTGCATCCACTTTGTCCGAAGAGGCTGCGACAAGTGCCAACGGTTCTCCAACCTCAATCATCTACCTCCTCACGATCTCTCTTGCATGACTACACCTTGGCCATTTGCCACTTGGGAATTGACGTCATCGGGAAAATCGCTCCGCCGAGCGGCAACGGTCACGAGTTCATCTTAGTAGCCATCGACTACTTCACCAAATGGGTCGAAGCCAAGTCCTACAAGGTACTCACCTCCAAGAAGGTCGCGCATTTCCTCAAGGAAAACATCATCTGCCGATACGGCATCCCAAATGAGGTCATATCGGACAATGGTTCACACTTCGAAGGGGAATTCGACAGGCTATTTGGCTGAATTCAAGATCACACGCCACAAATCTTCTCCCTACCGGCCACAAACAAACGGCGCCGTGGAAGCGGCAAACAAAACCCTCGAACGGATCATCCGAAAAATGACCACCCAGGGACGAGATTGGCCCGAGAAGCTGCACCTTGCACTTTGGGGCTACCGCACATCGGTCGAACGACCACGGGAGAAACCCCATTTGCCACGACATACGGGATGGAAGCAGTCCTTCCCGTCGAGCTGGAAATTCCCTCACTCCGAGTCTTTTGCTGGAAAATGACATCAACGAAGTTGAATGGCTCGGCCGACATGACGAATTGGCTCACGCTGGAGACGAGCGACGACTAAAGGCCATGGAACACGTCAGGAGCCTATCAGCGGGATGGCTAGAGCTTTCGACAAGAAAGTCAAATCCCGAGACATCAGGGAAGGTGACCTTGTACTCAAAGAAAAGCCTCCCACTCGAACTAACCCAGCTGGGAAAATGGGAACCCACATGGATCGGCCCTTTTGTGGTATAAAAGATCTTCTCCGGAGGCGCCATGAAGCCACGGACCTAGACGGCAATCCCTTCATGAATCCGGTCAACGGAAGCAAACTTCGCGAGATACTTCGCCTAAAGAAGAACAAGCTGTGCATCTCTTGGCACTCCATGTAGTGTCGAACTACGCGGACACTGAGCCCTCTAGTCAGGAGACGTAGGCAACCTTAATTGGTCCGGTCTAAAAATACACAAAAAAGTCAAAAGTTTGAATGTCAATCAAGACCTCCATCAAGCTACGCACTTTTCAAGAACACGCCCCAGCGGTCACCTTGACCAAGTCAAACGACGGCGGCAACATCAAAGGACATCCGAGGGTCACTCAGCATCAAACGGCAGGCTCATGCGCTTCCGAGCCAGGGGCTTGTCTTCGCCCTCACGCGCTTCAAACAAAAAAAAAAAAAGAGAGCTCGAGCAAGGGCTCACAAAAAAAAATAAAAATAAAAGGAGCTCAAGCAGAAGCTGCAAAAAGAGGTCAAGAGCCCGACGCCAACAAGAGGCAAGGAAGCTACGGAAAAGACCGTCAAAACGACTTGTCAAGGGAGCATTCAACCTCTCGGCCAAGCCAAAGCCTAAGCAAAAGGGATTGCCGTCATGGCCCAGGCCCTTCGGTCCGCAAATGCAACGAAAAGTCGAGACGGACGCGACAAAGTGCACAACAGAAGCAAAGGCAAACAAGAGATCTTGCGTCTCGACAAAGCTTTAAAAGTAAATCACAAATCACTAACGGTTACAACATTTCTTGATGAGTTCAAGCACGGTCTACTCTCAAGTTCACAACATGCTAAAAGACAGCTTAATACATTTAACTAATAATGTGTTTGCAATGCAATGAATGGATACCTAGGAGGTCATTCCGCGCCATCTGCGCTTGTCCCCTCGCCATTCTTCCCTTTCTTCCCTCGTCCCAGGCGAGTCTTCTTTCGCTCACGTGAACCAACTCTGCGTCTCTCGGTCAGAGATCGGGGTCCTCCCCAGTAGAGTCAAACAATCCGGTAGCTCTCGGGGCTTCATTCGCCGTGCTTCGGCTCGGATCTCCTCCTGCGAGTGCACAAAGAGGACCTCTCCCTGTCGGTCGGTCAACTCTAGTCTCGTAGTCAAACAAAGTGTCTCCCGTCACATCGAAAGGGTCGAGACCGGAGCTTCGGCACTCCTAAGGCAATAGCTACTACGGCAGCCGGGTCCCGAATCGCTACACGCCTTTGCTCTCCAAGACCACTTGGGACTGCCCTTGACACGCTGCTCATACCGGGCCGGAGTGCGAGTCGTCAATACGACGCTCCCAGACGTCTAAGGAGTACCGCGGGAGGGAAGCGGAATACTTCCATACCCTCGAGAAAATACAAGAAGGCACTGAAGTGCCATACAAAGAGGAACTACCTCCGCGGTAGCAAGGTCATCCCGGCCAACAAAGGCTCTGCTTCATCCCAAGCTGGCAGGAAACAAGCGACGGAATATAGAAGGAGGACCAAGACAAACCTGGAACTCGACAACGTAGGACCCCTTCCCTGCAAGATCCTCCTAGTCTCGATCCTCCGGTGCGGAACCCACCGGCGGATCGATGCGTACCAAGTGTGCCATCCATCTCTCCCGGGCGGGTGATCCATATCCCGGCACTGAGGTCGGCGAGCAAATGACCACGGGCTAAACGACGTCGGAGCCTCGGGCATGGCTGAAGTCTCTCTCGCGGCCACAAGGTGAGCAAGCGGGGCTTCCCCCTCTCATGAAACGATCCCCGGTCGCCGGACGGTCGATACCATGAAGAGTCTCCCCCGGCACCAACGGGACAATATCCTCTCCCGGCCTGCGGTGCCCTACCACATCTAGCAAGCGCCATCGCAAATGCCAAGGAGGCGACCATGAAAAGCGTCGCTATCGTGCACAAGGCGAATGCATCCCAAGAGACGTCACTCTCATCATCAACCATGAACCGCTCAGGCGGCTCGAAATGTCGATATGACCCGAATCAAGGATCATGCCCTGCACTTCTTCCAACGAAGTACGAAGAAAGCACGCAAGCTTCACGCTCACGCGGCACCACCAATCAAAGGAAGCGAGATGGCCTCCACCTCCGGTCCTCCATCAAAGCCCGAAAATCCTCAAAAGTGGGCACCATTTCATTGTAGGAGAAACGGTACACATGCCTCCTAACATCCCGGAACTTCGCGGCGGCCCGCAGCAAATCCCAATCGGGAACCCGACTCCTTAAAAGACCAAATCGAGCAAAGACGAAACCTTACCTCGAAAGCCCGTCTACGATGCCTCATGCGGCGCCGCATCCACGTTTTCAACTGCTCAAGGAAGTGTGCTTGCCTCTCTGCGAAAGCCTCGGCAAAATTCTAGGGACGTACGAAGAATCCATGGCAAAAATGGAGGTTCCTAGAGAAAATGGGGAAGAAAGCTCGAAAATGGCTGCAAATGGGGAAATGGGGAAGAACCGAGACAACTTTGGAAAGCATTTATCTCCTTCCCAAAAGCAAGGTTGGTCCGTACGGACCTCTTTGCATGCTAAGTATGTCCGTACGGACCTCCTTGCAAACCGAGAACCCATTTCCTCGGCAAACGGTACAACAACCCTTTGTCCTCGGCGGGACCTTGCTCCAAAGCGCCCAAACAACGGCCAAAGCCATTCCGGTGAACAAACACTACCCACAAACGCACTCTCGGCTCACGTGGCATGCACAAAATAAAAAAAAATAATAGCAACAATTTCTAGGACAATTCCCGGGAATCCCAAAAAATGACATTACATCTTAAAATAAAATCTTTGTTTGCCGTGCAAATATGAGTGTTTTATTACGGGAATATCAAATGTACATTTGCTAAAAAAAAAAAAAAGAGAAGATATGGAAAGAGGGAAAGCAAATGGACCACTAATCCGACTCTTCGACATCATCATCATCCTCGCCAGGGTCCTCCCGAGAGAAAGTCGGGCATCCTGTGAACTCGCCCGCCACGTCCTGCGTCGTCGAGTACTGAGCCCCGCGGAGGCTGCCACTCAAAGTAATCCGAAGGATCAAATCCGACGAAAGGATCGAAGAAAGAAGGCTCGAGGATCCCTCACCTGTGCGTCTGAGGAGGGAAGAGCGATAAAAGGGCTGCCTCGGAGCTCCGAAGATGTCCCGGCATCCATGCTATGCCGCCCCCTCGAAGGTCCCTCTGCTGCGGCTCAGGCTCGGCTCTCGGTGGAGGAACGTCTGAGAATGCCTCGAAGGCATAGGCTGGTACGCGAGGCACGCGTCGCGAGACCGGCAAGAAATCTTCGACGCCATCTTCTTCGCAAACGACCTCGTCGCCACATAACGGCGAGTCGGCATATCATAGGCTCTCCCGGGACTGCACCAACAAGCGACCAAGGAAACGCTCGGCAATACGGTTATACTCGACAACAAAAAGAAAAAAATACGGAAAAGATGCCAAGATGGAAAAGAGTCGGCACACTCACCGATCTATCGGGATCCGCTCTGTATGCGGCGGGAGCACTGCTCGAAACGGGTACAGACACCCTCCGCCTCGACCCGTCCCCACGGACATACGTGAAATCCGGCCCCGGCATCGGAACCTGCAGGGAGCTGCGGGCCGGCCTCTCTCTCCCTCGCCGGTACTGCGGCGTCCTCGGCTTCCTCCTCACGAAGGCCCCGTACTCCTCTCCATACAAGATGAACTCCTCGGCGCCCACACCGCCAAGGTACCTCTCAAAGTCAAGCACATCCATGTCCGGGAATCAAGCATCCCAAAGGGAGGGTCCCTCGGAGCCACGGGAAGCACACTGGGCCATGCTTGCCGGAAGACCCGCTCCCAGGATACATAACATCGCGGGTCGGGCCCCGCGGCATCTTCCTGCGGCTGTCACCTCGGGAGCCCCCTCGAACTCATCACCCTCATACCGAGCCCACGGGAACAAAACAAACCCCTCCAGGGCTACCCCTCTCCAGGACGCTCTGCCGCACATCCCCGTAGGCGATGGTGAGCTTCCCCCTGCTTGGTCCTCCTCTTCCTCGCCGTACGAGCCCGGCCCGGCATAGCGAGTGCGCGGCAACGGCCCAGGATCTCTATCCCACGGGAAACCGAAAAACCTCATAGAACCACACTTGTGACAAAAACGAGAAAGGCTCGGTGCAAAGAAAACGGAGAAAAGACAAGTTGCTAAATCAAAAACGGCAATAAACTCATACCTCCAAAGCGAAGTCAAAACGGGCCAATGAGCGGCCACGCCCAGCTAAACCGGTCCAAAGAAAAGTAGAGCTCGGCCGAGCACGCCTCGCCCCAAGCGATGTCACAAACTCTATCCGAGATCAATCGAAGCTCTCCAACGAGCAAAGGGAGCCGCGATCGCGTGGTTCGAGAACAAAGTCTCGGACAAGTGCATACCACAAAAAGGAGCGCGCCGAGTACTCATGTCACTGGCCAGGTACCCGGAACATAGGCCCCAATCTTGGACGTGATCCTCGGCTCCACATCACTATACAACATGCCGAGGCCCTGCGAGGACGAGGCTCAAAGCCCGGCGGCTCGGTCGGCCACGGCATCGGAGATCATATCTCTCCACCGTCTGGCCCTCCTTTGAAGGAAAGCCGTGTCGCGGCAAAGTCGGTCGGCGTCACCGTCGCCTCTCCCCGGCTCGGATGGAAGGTGTGGGTGGTATCCCTTGATACTCGGAAAGGCCAAGGAAGACGCTCTTGTTCTTCCTCGTATCGAAACTCAGGCCGGGTTCTCGACGAACACCCCCGAGGCCGAAGCGTAGACCGGCCTCACGGGACTCGGCCTACCATCCACGGAAATATCGGGCATCCATTGCCACGGCTCAACAACGGCCTCGGCGATCCCGAGTCTTCATCCTCTTGGCCTTCCCGGCCGCCATAAGCCCCGCATCCTGCAGGTAAACACAGCAAAGGTACGTCAATCACAGTACTTAATATAAAACAAAAGGCACAAAAGTCCGTCCCAACATGGAAAGCCATGAAAATAACCCGTCACAAAACACGGCACACATTGCACATATTTTTCACATATAACCCGTCACAAAACACGGCACACATTGCACATATTTTTCACATATATCCCGTCACAAAACACGGCACATGTCGCACATAATTTTCACATACATTATACATATAATTTTTCCCATGCAGTCCGTCACAAAACACGGCACACACTGTACACATTTTCTCAAAAAAAAGGGATTAAGCCCTACACGACACATTTTCAAAAAAGTCCGTCCCAACACGGCAAAGGCACATATAACCCGTCACAAAAACACGGCACATATTGCACATATTTTCCCCACAAAGTCCGTCACCCAAAAACATGGCACACACGGCACGACACATATGCATAACACATTTTTCAAAAAATCCGTCCCTACACGGCACACACTTTCAGACAAAACCCGTCACAAAACACGGCACATGTCACATTTTTTCACAAAAATTGTCACTACACGACAAACTTTTCTCATAATGTACATACATAAATAGCATACGGTACAAAACACCAAAGCATGCATTTCATTAGAGAGGCACTTTATTTTCACAAATAAAAGCTAATCTACACATTTCTGCACAAAATACACATACCCACAATTTTTACATGTCCATTTTCAACAATTCATCAAGAATTTCACAAAAGGCATAAAAAATAACAAAAATTCAAAAATGCGAAAAACTAAAACCTAGTTCTAGCATTCAAAAATTCGACGAGGGAATCAAAAGCGGAGCAGTTTCTTACCTCCCGACGTTCCTAGAGCGACGATTGTGCACCTCCGGATTCGGATACAAGACATCGGGTTCTTCGAAAGATGGAACAAACGAAATCCAATTTCTTTGGAGCTCCATCCTTTGCTCGACCACTTCTTGGCTAACGTTGTCGACGACTCCTTCGAGATCCTTCCGCCATTGCAAGCGATTCAAGCGAAAAATGGAGGATTTTGGTTAACAATGGAGGTTTTCTCTCTCTCTCTCTCGCCTGGTTCACGAGGCGAGGAAGAAGAAGGAATGGGAAGGGCTCGGCATTTAAACCCGGTCAAAATGCAGGAGCTGTAAAAAACCAAAGTGGTCCGTACGGACCTCTTTGCAACCGAGGTTGGTCCGTACGGACCTCTTTGCGAGGGTGGCCAAATTACTTTCACCTGCCCTTATAATCTTTGCCCTAGGTACGTCCTAAGGCCTTTTCGGCAAATCCAAGTGCGAGAATGGTCCCTAACCCTTCAATTCAATCCACCGGCCGTCAACGTAAGACCGGTCTCGCCCACTCCAACGGCAATTCAATCCCGGCCGTCAACGTAAGACCGGTCTTCGCCCAGCTCAACGGCAATTCAATCCCGGCCGTCGGTGTAAGGCCGGACCTCGCCACTTCAACGGCAATTCAATCCCGGCCGTCAGCGTAAGACCGGTCCTCGCCAGCTCAACGGCAATTCAAGGCGTCAGCGTAAGACCGGTCTTCGCCCTTCAGCGACAATTCAACCGCGGCCGTCGACGTAAGACGGTCCTCGCCCAGCAGCGGCAATTCAAAGGCCGTCAACGTAAGACCGGTCTTCGCCCGGTCAACGGCAATTCAATCCCCGGCACGTAAGACGGTCTCGCCCGCTCAGCGGCAATTCAAGGACTCAGCCGGCGCCGTCAAATCCGGCCGTCGGCGTAAGACGGTCCTCGCCCAACGGCAATTCAATCCCCGCGTCGATGTAAGCCGGTCGCCAACCAGCGGCAATTCAATCCCCGTGTCGCGTAGCCGCCAGCGGCAATTGAAGGAGCTGACACCTCGGCCGAATATCAAGCGCGAGACGCCTCCAGCGCTCAGCGGCAATTCAAGAAGAGCGACACCTCCCGATCAAATCGAGGCACGAGACGCCTCCAAAATGCCAAATGGTGAAGCACCGGCCGATCCTTGCCCGACGGGAAAAGCCCTACGCCACATATCCCAGATGAACACCAGGTCATCAGTAAGCCCGAGCTCCTTCCCAAAATGCCAAATGGGAATCCTTGCAAGCCTGCAAGGCCACGATAAATCCTCAGCGGATGAACAGCGGCCATCGTAAGTCAACCTTCTCCCCAGCGGACAAAGCACGAGACAACTAAACTTCTCAAGCGGCCAGCGGCGAGGCGAAGACGATTGAAAGTCCTCCCGCGTGGCACCGCCGCGAAGACGATTCAAAGTCCTCCGCGTGGCACCAGCCGCCGCCGAAGATGATTGAAAGTCCTCCGGCGTGGCACCAACCGCCGCCGGAAGACGATTCAAAGTCCTCCCGCGTGGCACCAACCGCCGCGAAGACGATTGAAGTCCTCCCGCGTGGCACCAAGCCGCCGCGAAGACGATTCAAAGTCCTCCAGCGTGGCACCCAGCCGCCGCCTTGAAGACGATTCAAAGTCCTCCCGGCGTGGCACCAGCCGCCGCCAAGACGATTCAAAGTCCTCCGCGTGGCACCAAGCCGCCCGAGAAGACGATTCAAAGTCCTCCGCGTGGCACCAGGCATTGAAGTCCTCCCGCACCGCCGCCGGAAGACGATTGAAGTCCTCGCGCGTGGCGCGACCACATTCGAAGACGATTCGAGTCCTCACGCTATCCCCGGCCGGAAGGCTTTAAACCGCTCGGTCAGGAAGACCGTATAAACCTCCCAAATCACTATCTCGGCCCGGAAGGCCTTAAACCACCCGATTAGGAAAATCGTAAAATTTCCATCCCGGGACACCACCACGTCCTCACAATTGACCTCGGCGGTCACCACATCTTAGGACACCACCACGTCCTTACCATTGACCTCGGCGGTCACCTGACACTTCGGGGCACCACCACGCCCGCACTCACGGTTCACGACCTCGAACTACGACCGGGCTTGATTCCCGCCGGGGATACGTAGGAATCCTATCACGGGGTCCGGCCATCGACCCGTGCGGTCACCCGGGACACCACCACGTCCTTACCGCGGCCTCGGCGGTCACGCGACACTTCGGGGCACCACCGCGCCCGCATTCACAAAACACTCACCCCACACCCGAACTACGACCGGGCTTGATTCCCGCCGGGGATACGTAGGAATCTATCACGGGGTCCGGCCCTGCGGCCTAAGCGGTCACACGATAGGATACCACCACGTCCTCGCGACCTCCCGGTCACTTTATCTCCCGGCCACGCGATCCAGATTAGGACCACTTATCTTATCGGCGACCCCACTTCTTTCATAAGTGACGTCGTCGAGGGGCTTCGTAAGTACCCCAATCTGGATCACACCCTTTCAAACACACGGGAAGCACCGCGAGACTCATCAGCGCGGTCTCGACGACCCCTCTCACTCAAAACCCTCTCTAAACCCCCGGCCCAAACCAAGGGAGGAGCCTTTGCAGGATAAAAAGGGACAAAAGGACCTTTTGGGAATTTTCGAGGAAATTGGAAAAGCAATAATGGTCCGTACGGACCTCTTTGTTATCATAATTCTTGAATCCCTTAAAGTCCACAATATTCCCTCAAATCCGGGAAAATGATTACCCTCTTGCTTAGTTGGTCCGTACGGACCTCTTTGCATGCAAGATGGTCCGTACGGACCTTATTGCGCGGGGATATCATGATTTCCAAATATTCACCATCATCACGAGATTCCCTCAAATCGAGGAAAACCAAAAGTTTGGATTACCGGGGAGGTCCGTACGGACCTCTTTGCACCAAATCTGGCACTATAAATAGAGGGCTCCCCCTCCTCATTTTCACACACCTCCCACTTCTCTCTTCCTCCCTAGGCCTTCGGCTTCCCCTCTAAGTCCTTAGAGGCATTCCCGGCCCCTTTCGGATCCTTCCGAGGCCTTAGAGCCCCCTCGTGGTGCTCCGAAGCCTCCCGAGCGCTCCGCGATGCTCCCGCGCTGCCCCGAGGCACTCTCGAGGTACTACGAGGCCCCTCGTGGTACTCAGAGGCCTTGCACAGTCTTTCCACGGTGTCCGGCTCTTTCCGAGTCAAACCGGCGATCCCAAACCACGCCGAAACTCTGCAGGTGACTCCACGCCACCCTGCGCACGCCGAACCTGCCCGAGTGATCCCGACGATCCCCGCGCACGCCGAACCTGCGAGCCGCGGCACTGCACATCAACTCACGCCGAAACTGCGTCGCGGACAACCGGCATCTCCCGAAGCAATCCCGATCCGCACGGAGCTACTCAGACCTCAAACACTATTCCTCGGCGGAAGACGGACACGAACCAACATTGGTAAGGCTTCCTTCCATTACTATTTCAATACATTTCCATACATAGCATACAATGTAGACATCCGATACAGCATGCATTTTTAAAAGCACACACACACACACACAACATTTAAAGGATATTAGGGGTATCTGAAAGACTCGTTTTACGAGGCGACTCGGGTGAGCTCTAATATTCTAATATTCTCTTCCCGAGGAGTCATCGACCTCCAGAACTCAAAATCTCATCACACAAAAACAGGTTTAAAATTATCTTTAAGCGATGCCCTTTTCAATGTTTTGGGCTTAATAAAAACGGCGTGGCGACTCTACAAATGCGAAAACAAACGGCGAGACAAAATCGCCGCCAACGCGAAAGATGCCAGATGCCGGGGCGCGAGCCTCTCGGATCCGGGTAATTTCAAGTGGTGCTACCAACTACATCACCAATGACCTCTCCAACCTTGCCTTACATACACCCTACAATGGCAGTGACGACGTCATCATCAGAGACGGTTCCTCTCTTCCTATATCTCACATAGGTTCATTCTCTCCCTCCACACACTCTTCCTCTCTTAAATTCAATAATGTCTTACATGTTCCACTTATCACCCGTAATATTCTTTCCGTGTCTCAGTTCTGTCGTGAAAATTAGGGGTGTCAGCGGTTTGGTTCAAATCGCGGTTTGAGCCGAACCAAACCACGTGGTTTGGTTTGGTTTTTATGCCTTAGCGGTTCAGCTCGGTTCCAAAAATCTATAAACCATGCGGTTCGATTTGGTTTGCGGTCTGACTCCTCCAAACCAAACCAAACCGAACCAAACCGATCCATTTTGAGCTAAACCGCCAAACCGAACCACCGAGCTGAACCGCCAAACCGAACCACCGAGCTGAACCGCCAAATCGAACCACCGAACTGAACAGCCAAACTAAACCACCAAGCTGAACCACCCAAACTGTCATATTAACAGTTGATTATTTTTGATTTAATCTCCACCCCTGATTTTCAAACCCTTATCTAATAATCAGCTTACAAAATATAAATATCCTAAATTTCTAAACCCTTTCCATTTCCTTCCTTTTCAATTGAGAATTGTTATTCACCCCCGCAGTTTTACTCAATACCTCGCATTAGTATTTATAAAAAAATGCCATCAATTGAAATTACTTTATTACCCACATTAATATGTTGTATCCCGCAATTGAGTTCGTCACTAAGGGCATGTGTAGCCATGACGTTAAGTCATGGCATCTCCTAGTTGTCACTGGCGCCACTCCCCATCCATGGCAAAGGTAAAAGTCATAAATGACTTTTAAGTTTTTGGATCCAACAGAAGCCGAGCTTCACGGCACAAGGGAAAAAAATGAAGCCTTTGATCGACGCGTGTCATATTTTTGATTTTTTTTTTTTACAAAAATTGCAATTAACATATAAAAAATAATAAAAATACAAGAATATTGAAGAAACTACAATTATTAATAAAAAGTAGGAGAGAGAAACTGATGACTTTTGTCATGAATGGGGATAACATTATTTGGAGTTGTGTTTTTGATAACTGATGACGTGAAGCTGAGGTGGAGGAGAGAGGGATGGAAATGAAGTGGTATGAATAAAGATGGTCTAAACGCACGCTGCCAATTGCCAAGCTCTCTCTCTCTCTCTAAACGGAAAGCCTCTCTCTCTCTCTCAACAAATCGCCCTCTAATGGCGACCTAGCTCCAAAATTACCTTCCTCCTTCTTCCCCAATCGATTCTCAACCTAAACACTCATTCAAATCTCTCTCTCCCGTCAATAAGCCGACCCAATCCACCTTTCAAAACCTCCTTTCCGTTCATCTCCGGTCAAGCCCAAACCAGAATCGTCTTCCACGGTCACTGTTCTCTCTCTCCGGCGACGGTAATAACCGTTTCTCCCACTTCAAATCTCCCCGTAACCGTCAACGCCGCCCTCCTCTGTTCCAGAGCTCGAGCTGTTCACTGTCACCGCTCCACCACGTTTCCGCCTCCAACCCTCTTCAGTTCATCCGAATCCAGCTTTGTGTTGGTCATTTCCGGGAACTCCTCCATTTGGGATGATGATTTATTTGGTTTTGGTTTAGGTTTGGAGGAGCGGGATTTGAGGGATTGGAAGCGTGTTGAGATCGGAGGGAGATCGGATTTAGGTGAGAATTAAGGGAGATGGAGATGGATCTGGAGATGGAGATGTGAAGAAGATGCTCGGCCGGAGAAGAAGATGATCGGCCGGAGAAGAGGGATATGTGCAGTTGTCGGATAAAGAACTAGTTTGATACTCCCTCCGTCCCAATAAGAGCTTCCCTTTTTGCCATTTTGGGTGTCCATTAATAAACACTTTTCTTTTTGGCGAATGAATCTTTCTTATTTCCTCCACTCATTCTCTCTCCTCATTATTTTAATACTCATAACACTATTATAATTTACTTATTAAATACATTTTCTCTCCTATTTTCAAATTACACTTACAACATCTTTACTTCCCTCCCACTTCCTTAATTTGCGTGATTTTTAAAAAAGTGGAAGTAATTGTTGGGACGAAGGGAGTATTTATTAAGGGGTAAAATAGGAATAATGGTGATATGTATAGCGTTGAATGTTTATTTTTTGTTGTAAACTTAGTAGTGCGGGGGCATTGAGTAATAATGCGGGGTTGAATAACAATTCTCTATTCAATTTCACAGTGAGGCGCAGCTTCTCTCTGTCAATCTCCGCCATTTCCAACTTTCCTCATCAACGACGACGAAAGACGAAGACTTTCCCTCTTACTCTTCCTTCGTCCTCACCTCACGGCTAACTCTTCATCTCCGGCCTACTCTTCCTCAGCCTCACCAATTTCCGGCTTAATTTCCGAGCCCTAGATATTTCGCCGACTCGCCGGTATGTTCTATTTTCTTCAATCTTACTTTAATAATCTTATATCTTACTTGATGTTGCTATAATTTAGCCTATTTTTCTGAAATCTGATGTTTGTTCTTCATTCAGCTATAATTTCCGGCTATAATATACAACCCAATTAATTTCACCAACTTTATTCATTTATTTTGTATACTCCCTCCGTCCCAATAAGTGCTTCACCCTTTTGGGTGGGCACGGGAATTATGGAAATGGGTGGGAAAAAAAAATGTTGTGAGTGTAATTTGAAAATAGGAGAGAGAATTAGTGGAGGGAATAGTGAATTTGAAAAGTGTTGTGAGTGTAATAGTGAATTAGGAGAGAGAATGAGTGGAGAGAATAGTGAAGATTCTTTGCCAAAAAAGGAAAGGTGAAGCTTCTAACGGGACGCCCTTTTGGGTAATTAGTGAAGCTTTTATTGGGATGGAGGGAGTATGTTAAGTTGATTTATTTTCTTATGTTTATAACTTTATATCTTGCAGTTATAACTGAAAATACAGATCTTGTGGGTCCTTCGACTTTAAGGGAATGATACTTGAATTGCTATGTAAGTATCTCATGAAAATACTGCCTGTTTTTCTATGCTGAAACTGGTCTGTTAACTGTTAAGGTGCTGGTTCTGTCTCTGTTGTTGCTGTTGATTATGTGTTCTTGGATTCTCACGAATTGCTATGTAAGTATCTCACGAATTAAGAGAATCTATGCTGAGACTGGTCTCTTAACTTAATTAAGAGTATTGTACCTCATTTTGGAACTTATTCATAGCTGGGATGGTATGTGTTCTTGGATTCTCATTTTGTTTCAAAGGTTTATCAAGTTGGTACCTGAATTTTTTAAGATTGTTTGATGAGGGGAAAACTGTTTCTGCTTTTTTATCAGTTTTTTCAACTATAAATTCTCATGGTGCATGATTTATTTGTCATCACATTTCGACCAGAGTTTTGCTGTTCAAAAGTGTTCAAGAACAAATTTGGGATTTCAAGTTAACAGACCAATCACTTAAAAAGTGTAGTATTAAATTGACAATTGAACTTTTCAGTTGTTTCTAACAAAAAAGCTAAAAGCAGTTTTATAGTCCTCTCAAAATTACTTTTGAGTGTGCATTTTTTTATTTTTTTTTGACATTTATTTTGAGATAAAGGGAGTAGATGATTAACAAAACTTGAGATTATGATTTTGCACAATGGCGGAATATGGTCTCTAGATGACATTTATTTTGGGCCTGAATATGGTCTCTAGATGACATGCTTACTCCATGTAAGAACCCATTTAAATTCATTGGATTATGAAACTGATATTAAGACTAGTTCAACTTCAGCATGTGTTATTTTCAGAAGATGATTCAACCTTTCTTCCCTTTATTCAAAGTGTATACATAGCGTAAAGCTCTTCTTCAGCTAGCCAGTTCAAATCTGCAGACACAGTTGTAAATGTTCTCCTTGATCAGTTTTTCTGCAAGATGCTGCTGATTCAAAAGGCATATTTGTTGAAAACTCTCAAGTGTAGTTGCTGTCTCTGTTGTTATTCTATTCCTTGTACTATATATTTACAAGTTGTGAATAAAGAAAATCAATTTTCCCAATCTTACATAGTATCAGACTTGAAAGCATATTTATTTCATTGTTATTTACTTTATTTCTATTAAATTGCAGACTTGAAAATAGAAATTAGAGTGGATGGAAAATCTATTACTTTGAGTTGGAAACACAGTACCAAGATTGGATTAGGCTGATGCATATAAAATTTGATGATGATGATCGGAAGGTATGTCATTTAGTTTCATTGACTAATATTTTACTTTTAATTTTATGTTTATGCTAAACTTAAATAAATATGATGCTAAAATTATTTATTTTTAGAGACAATAATTGTCATGAAACCATGATGTTCTTCAAAATCTTCGCTCCTCTCCGTGTCAAATCTCTTTTGAGGTTCAAGTCTGTTTCCAAATTATTTTCAAGGCATATCTGTAACCCAAATTTCAAGAAAGTGCATTTGGAATCCTCTATGAAAAGGGGAGGGGGGAAGCATGTCACATCATATTTTCTCCATATCTCGGCAAATTTTCATCTATCTCCATTGACTTGTTGTTCTTAGAGGGTAACAATCATCGGGCGGCATACATCAATCTTCCTGATCCTACCCCGGATGATGACTTCCCTGATTCGAAGGTCAGATTGGTTGACTCCTGTCATGGGATTGTCTGCTTGTGGGTCTCTAGATTATGAGTTTTATGAGTTTACTACTTGGGAGGTTGGGGAGCTGTATTTGGGGAATCCCACAATACGGGAAACATTTAGGGTGCCTAGACCCGATGTTGGTGGATGTATCTCATGCTTTTGCTTTGGTTTCGGCCATGACAAAGGAGATTATAAAATTGTTAGGATTATCCAAGAAGAAGAAGGGGGAAGAGGGGATAAAATGCACCTTATTTTCTCTAAAGAAAAGTGTTGGAAAAATGTTTCTGACTTTCCATATGGAAGTTGTTCGATGGAGTCAGGGAAATATGTTAGTGGTTGCATTTACTTTACCTTTGAGGAAAATGTGACGAATAAAAAAATAGTATCTTTTGATTTGACCAAAGTGGAGTTTAATGAAATCTGTCATCCACGGTTTGAAGAGGGTGAGGAAGAGGGAGATTTAGTAGTTGGTGTAGTAAAATAAAAGTTGTGTGTTGTTCATGTTAGGAAAAATTACTAAAATATTTGGATAATGGATAAATTTGGTTTGGGAAATTCTTGGAAGAAGATGGCTAGAGTAAATTTGGGCATGTGTAAACACATACCTTACTGGTTCACGGATGAATACGTCCTTGTGAGGGTTGAAGACGGTTTTGTGCTTTGTCCACAAATAGGAAACAGAGACCCGAGTGTTTTTCTTTTTCACAAGATAATGGATGAAAAACACTCAAGTGTCCGTTTCCTATTTGTGGACAAAGCACAAAACCGTATTCAACCCTCACAAGGACGTATTCATCTGTGAACCAGTAAGGTGTGTGTTTACACATGCCCAAATTTACTCTAGCCATCGTCTTCCAAGAATTTCCAAGCCAAATTTATCCATTATCCAAATATAAGAGTAATTTTTTTAAACATGAACAACACAACTTTTCTTTTACTACACCAACTACTAAATCTCCCTCTTCCTCACCCTCTTCAAACTGTGGATGACAGATTTCATTGAACTCCTCTTTGGTCAAATCAAAAGATACTATTTTTTGATTCATCACATTTTCCTCAAAGGTAAAGCAAATGCAACCACTAACATATTTCCCTGACTCCATCGAACAACTTCCATATGGAAAGTCAGAAACATTTTTCCAACATTTTTCTTTTAGAGAAAATAAGGTGCATTTCATCCCCTCTTCCCCTCTTCTAGGATAATCCTAACAATTTTATAATCTCCTTTGTTATGGCCGAAACCAAAATTGGGGCTAGTCACCCTAAATGTTTCCCGTATTGTGGGATTCCACAAATACAACTCCCCAACCTCCCAAGTAGTAAACTCATAATCAGGAGACGCCCACAAGCAGACAATCCCATGACAAGAGTCAACCAATCTGACCTTCGAAACAGGGAAGTCATCATCCGGGGTAGGATCAGGAAGATTGATGTATGCCGCCCGATGATTGTTACGCTCCAAGAACAACAAGTCAATGGAGATAGATGAAAATTCGCCGAGGTAGGGTGAAAATAAGATGTGACATGCTTCCGCCCCTCCCCTTTTCATAGAGGACTCCAAATGCTCTTTCTTGAAATCTGGGTTACTGATATGCCTTGAAAATAATTTGGAAACAGACTTGAACCTCAAAAGAGATTTGACACGGAGAGGAGCGAAGATTTTGAAGAACATCATGGTTTCATGACACAAATATTGTCTTTGAAAAGAAATAATTTTAGCATCATATTTATTTAAGTTTAGCATAAACATAAAATTAAAAGTAAAATATTAGTCAATGAAACTAAATGACATACCTTCCAATCATAATCATCAAATTTTATATGCATTGGCCTAATCCAATCTTGGTACTGTTTTTCCAACTCAGCAAGAGTAATAGATTTTCCATCCACTCTAATCTCTATTTTCAAGTCTGAAATTTAATAGAAATACCGTATATCAACAATGAAATAAAATATGCTTCCAAGTTTAGGGTAGGAAAACAAATGTTACCGATATATTTTGCTGAAGTTCTTCAAAGCAGCCAAAAATGGATCATATAGTAGATCAGTCTAAACAAGAACAAATACACAGTGAGTCCCGTTCACGCTGATTGGTTTAGAAATCTAGAATAGCGTGAAAAGCCATTGTTGTAACAGAGTTATTGGTTTCACTTCAAAGAAATTTAAGCATTGTTAGTAGAAGTTCACAATGAATGTAATTAAAAGAAGGAACAATAAGAAGTTGGAACCCAAAAGTAGCATTTTTGAGATGATCAATAGGATTTTCAAGAGATGATCACTTATAATTAACTATTGTGTTAGTTATATAGAAGTGCTATTACAACTTGAGGAGGAGGAAGCCTAAACATAGACAGAAACAATGCCAAATTCATCAATTAGTTGTAAAAATATCTTCCTCTACCCGAGAAAATAGAAACGAAGCAAGGCACGGTACACACTCTCCGTCCCACTCGAAAATTTAAACTACCTTTTTGATTATTCCATCCGTAAGTTCAAAATCTCGAAAGAAATATGTTTTATTACTTTTTTATTTGTGGATCCCATATGTCATACTCATAACAATTATCCACCAACTATTTTATACCTCACTTTCTCTCACCACCCAACTATCTATCTTTAGAATATACTCCCTCCGTCCCTCGTGAGTGGGAAATTGGACACAAAAATTAAGAGTAAGAGAAAAAACTAGTGGGAGGTGTTTGTGAGTATGAAAAATAAAATATGAGAGAATGGGTGAGAGAATAGTAAGTTGATTGATATTGTGAGTATAAAAGTAAAATAAGAGAGAAAATGAGTAGATGAATAGTATAAAAACTTTGTCATTTTGAACAGTCTCCTCTCACGTGAAACGAACAAAAAAAGAAAATAAATCTCTGCATTGCATGGCAAGTGCTTAGTCATAAATCGATTCATCCACTTCAGAAAAGAATCTTCAAGATCTTTCATCATCCCAAAAAACTAAGCCGAGCAAGCAGATTTCCTATGGAAAGAAAGTCAGTCCTGTCTATTATTCTCGAGTGAGCGAAAGTGTGAAAACATCTCAAAGGTCAGTAACAGGAGCAGAACTCTCATACATAGGATTAATGTTTTTGTTAAATTAATCATAAGGTTCTGTTCGCAATTTAGAGATCGCAGTTCGATTTCTAGCGCGCTCTCTCTCTCTCTCTCTCTCTCTCTCTTTCTAGTGCCGTCACAACTTTAACCCTTACTCGATCTCTCTGGTATGCTTGAATTCTACTTAGATCCAAAATACATTTTGTGATTTATTTGAATGTGATTGCTATTATCTAGGAATTCTGTTTTCGTTATATTAATCACACGGTCTTGTTTGCAATTCTGTATGAGTTGATTAGTTTTTGTTAGATGATGATGTAATACTTAAGTAACAGGGTAAATTGCATTGTGAAACATAAATTTGGTACAAATGTGGTTAAAATATTATGTAGTTGTTGTTGTTGTTGTTCCAAAAACCTGGATTTGTTGCTGATTAACAATAATAGAATTTTTACATTATTATCAAGTTTTTGTGATTGTTTTAAATTCATAGAATTTGCAGACGTATTCTCCTCGTCCGTTATTTTGTTGTTGTGAGAGTATAATTTATGTTGATTATCTATCTATCCATTTTATTCAATTAAAGACTTGGCCTGTCTGATTTATTGGGTGATTTACCGGGTAGATTGCTTGATTCTTGTTAGTTGGATTTTTCGAATCAGTTTATTACAATAGGTCTAGCATCTCTCCAAGTAATACTCTCAGTTTTTAATTTCTATTTCGGTTAATAGTTTATTATTATAGATATTCACCCGTTATTTTCAATGTTAGCAAAATCTTACTAGGTGTAGTGCCTACTCAGCACTTACTCATCAATTGTTGTGCCATCTCAACATGTAAAATCCTTCAACCTTTGAACTTCCATCCAATGAATCCATGGTGGGTGTGTGAATATCTAAGTGAAAGCACCCCTATTCCTATCTTAATTTGTGGTCATGACAAAAATGCAACCTAGGGTTCAAGACTTTCAGAATTAGGGTTTTCTTGTGTCTGATTAGTTGTTTCAAGCTTGTACTATAATTTTGGAATGATTTGTTGTTTATTCGATGGAAAAGTAGGAAATTAGTGAGGTTGAATTTTAGTTTTATTTTATTTTATTTTATTTTTAACTAAGAAGTACTATACAGCTATTAATTTCCTTGCTTTGACTTTTATCAAACAAATAGGATAATTGAATTGTGACTCATCTAATATAATGGATACCATGTCACCAGATATAGTTTGAGAGTTGATTATCGTGAAAGTATACAATGGATTTATTTTGGAGCGAGATACAGTAATACCTCTGTCAATACTTTTACACATTAGGTAGTTGAGAATTGATTCGCTATTAGGAGCACACATTATAA
The DNA here is from genome assembly GCA_022495995.1 of Adenophora triphylla var. japonica. Classification (NCBI taxonomy): domain Eukaryota; kingdom Viridiplantae; phylum Streptophyta; class Magnoliopsida; order Asterales; family Campanulaceae; genus Adenophora; species Adenophora triphylla. The sequence goes on from JAFEMH010004354.1 coordinate 190,875, forward strand.
GTGGCTTTTATAAAGTCATATATGTCTACTAAATTAAGTTACAGTTAGAAGGTCATGCAACTAGGGTTAATATGCCAAAGTGAATAATTGTCAACAAAGCTCGCACAGAATAATCAGGTATATCAACACCATTTTCATTCAGCTTGACAAAAATTCATCAATAGACTCACAATTACAAACCATCTCGGTAGCAAACTCAGCAAAAGCTTTGTCACAAAACAACAATTGAAATTTCAACTCCTTACATACCTTGGAAACAATAGACAAGTACTCGTGCTTCTTCATTCCAGCATCATTTAAGATTGTTGCAAATGGTTCCACACCATTATCACACACGATTAGCCACTGCATACGAGCAAGGACTAGCTCCGAAATTTAATTTAGGACCATCTTCGACTGGTTTTAGGTCAATTCCTAAGGTTTCAAACTTATGATTAACGTTGCCTGCATCATCGTCATACATGCGCAACATACCCTCATAAGTCGTCCCTTTCTCACCATCAATAAGTTCGCCATAAGCTGAAAATGCCTTATGGATGATATTTCTGGAGTTTTCCTAGGTTTGTTATTTATTCTTCCTTCAAAATGAAACAAAATACAACTATTTACTCCTAGATCTCAGTACTTGAATTTAACAAAATACAACTTTGTACCTTTTCTATACAGCTGAAGATGGATTTTCCATACTTGAAGAAATGCGACTTTTGTCGGTGAAAGCAAACGTCGGTGAAAGCAAACCAGGCCTGCCAGCCTGCCAGGAAGCATAAAGAATATGAAGAAGCTTGCAAGGTATTCTATCAAATATAACCTGAAAGAAGTCTATTCCTATTCTTTTAGCAAGTATAAATATAATTTTTGATCCCTGCAGGCGCGCATAGAAAAGGAAAAAGCGAATCAACAGATGAAGAGGCTGCAAATTGAGGAAAAGATGCGGTCTAATGCTAATCAGAACAACAGGCCTGTAGGAGGTAACAACGCTGCTCGCGGAGCAGGACAAAATCATCGCTAGGGGATAGCTGTCTGCTATGATGTGAATTATGTGTGCACGATGAATTCTGTTAAACAAAACACTGCAAACAGGTGTGTGGTTAAGTAAAGACATGCAGTAAATCATATACTTTGGTATGGTTAGAAAAAAAAAGGCTTGAAAAGAATAACTAGAAAAGAAAAGCTTACATCGTTACCCCAAGTAGATGGCACCTGTGTATTCAATTGTCTCAATCTTCTGTCTGCCTTTCCTGTTTAAATCTGTCTCCTGCGTGCTTTGCCGTGTCCTTGTTGCCTCACAACCTACTTCTGTTCTCCACTTAAATCTAAGTCCAACGTAATATCATCTTCAGTTGCATTTCAATTCTCCCATCTCACTGATATCCCTGTTTAGCAAGTTAATCTACTCATTAGTCAACTCAGGTTCTGATGAGAGCTTCATTTACTTGTATTCTGCATTCTTCTAGTGTTAGTATGGTGCTGTAAAGCATGCATCATATCCTGATTTCATTGAGATCACAACATTAATTATCTCTCTCCAGGATTGATATTTTTTTCTTCTGATTGGTCATTAATCAATATCATTTCTTCTCATCTTCTTTTATGGATACAACACATTCTTCATAATGTATATACTGTGCACTCATTCTGCGGCCTCACTCCTAATTAGCTCAATTTAATAGGGCCGTGAGACACACACACACATATATATGTTGTAGTGACACTTTGAGAAAAAAAAAATCTTCGTGTTGGTATTTAGGTGCTATGTTTGAATAAACAGGTGTCATCTACTTGGGGTAATGATGTGAGCATTCCTTTTCTAGTTATTCTTTTCAAGCCTGTTTTTTCTAACTATACCAAAGTATATGATTTACTGCATGTCTTTACTTAACCACACACCTGTTTGCAGCGTTTTGTTTCACAGAATTCACCGTGCACACAGAATTCACATCATAGCAGACAACTATCCCCTAGCGATGATTTTGTCCTGCTCCGCGAGCAGCGTTGTTACCTCCTCCAGGCCTGTTGTTCTGATTAACATTAGACCGCATCTTTTCCTCAATTTGCAGCTTTTCATCTGTTGATTCGCTTTTTCCTTTTCTATGCGCGCCTGCAGGGATCAAAAATTATATTTATACTTGCTAAAAGGATAGGAATAAACTTTTTTCGGGTTATATTTGATAGAATACCTTGCAAGCTTCCTCGTGTTCTTTATGCTTCCTGGCAGCTCTGATGCTCGGACTTATTGGTTTACCTTGCCGTACTCGTGTCGGACACTTCTATTTTAGTCTTGTTGACAAGAGTCCGACGGGGTAAACCGAAGAATCCGAGCATCATAGCCTGGCAGTCCTAGTTTGCGTTCCTCGACAAAAGTCGCATTTCTTCAAGTATGGAAAATCCATCTTCAGCTGTATAGAAAAGGTACAAAGGCACTTAATAATACATGCATTGACAACACTTAATAATACATGCATTGACAACACTCTTTACACATCATTTAGTTTTAACACTTTGTTACAACACTCAACATTTTTACACCGTGGGTGGGGGGGAGGAGTTGTTAAAAATGAATTTAAAATGATTTTTTTTTTTAACTCGACGGGGTGGGGAGGGGGTGGTGATGGGGTAGGGGTGGTTGATGTGGGGTGGGTAACGTGGGGGTGTGTATGTGAGGGTGTTACCATTTTCCGGAAAATATTTTACTTGGGAAAAATCCGTAAATCATTTTACTTAGAAAAGTGGGGAAAATATTTTTCGAAAAACATTTTCCCCATTTTCTGGAAAACATTTTCCCCCAAACAAACGGAGCCTCGAATTCCATTTTTCTTCTCACCAATTCTAGGGTTTAGCCATGAGCAAATCGGGCCAACCTTCGGATCTCAAGAAGTTAGTCATCATCTTTGTTTTTTTTCTCATAGTTTTTACTTTCAGTTTGTTCGCTTTAGCCTTGATTTTATTGTTTTCATATGTATAATTTCTTGCACTTTGTTTTCTTGGATCGTAGATGCATGGACAAGCAATTATTGAGTATGTAGCAGATCTATTCGACCAATCTTGCCGGGAAGGAATTAAGCAATGGATTTGCACGATTGGAAGGAATTAGTTTTCAAAGACAGAGAAATCCTAAGGTTTGAATCTGATAATTCAATTTTATTTTATTTTTTGAAAAGAAAAGGTCTTTTAAATTTATTAGAATCACAATTTTTTGCATCTGTGTGTCTAATTCAAATTCATTCATATTTACAAATGAAAAGAGGGTGAGTCCTCATCTCCAGATTTGTGTGTTTTTGCTCAATATTTGACATGGTTGATTAAAACCTTTGATAGATTCTGCACTGTTATTCTGTCAGGCTCAGCCTATTGTTGATGATGTCCGCACTGAACGATTTGACAAAGCTTGAACTAGAAAAAATAGTTGAAAATGTCCTTCAATTTCTGGATCCCAAGGTGCCTTTTTATTTGTTATATTTTCGAGTATATATTCAAAATCTTGTGATCAAGTTCTCAATGAGCACGAAATTTGTGTTTTGGTTTTCATTTTTCTTAATTTATATAATAGGCATAAAGTTAAAAACAAACTAACTCATCATATGAAATTTATACAATAGATACTACTCCCTTCGATCCAAAATAAAGGTCGTTTCAGAAACTAAAATTTGATAAAAACTGAAATTTGATAAAAAGTACAACTTAATAAAGTTGTTGTAACATGTGCGTTTCTTAAAAAAAATGTGAAAACCTCTACTATAGACTTATTTTGAACTGCAGGGAGTATATCTCTACTTTACTAATTGAAGAACGAAAAAGTAATCACCACTCCCTAGCCCTAAAATTAAGTGTTACTCTGAAAATGGTCAATCGTCCATTTCTATTGTCAGTAGGTATTTTTGCAAAGGACTAGGGGGTTTCAGTCTCTGTCTAGAGTATTCCCATTTAGAATTTTTCTTGTTTTAAACTATTGTACATTTTCTAATGCGCAGCAGTTTAAAACTTTATTTTTTTTTGTATCTCATCTTTTGTACCTCTTGTTTGTACTTGCACCTCATATATACTCATAAACCTCTTGTTTGTATTTGCACCTCATGTATTAGTATTTACTTGGTCTTTTCTCTGAGCTCGTTGCAGGCTATGGTCCTAACGATTATTTTCATTTCCTACCCAGTTTTCCATGCCAGGTTTCTTTCTAAGCTTTTCCTCATGCTTCAATTTTTCCACATTTTCAGCAGCTTTTTTCTTTTCCACACGGTTCTGCAAACAAGCATAGAAATTGTTATACATGTTAGTAGAATAATCTTTTAAATCCCTACATCCCAAATGAATATCCAAAATTTATTTCATGTTCAGACTACTGAATACCTGGCAAGCCCGGTTGTGATCGAGGTGCCCCTGAGCTGTTGCGTTCACAAACGTGAAGCATGTGTAGCAGAACTTCCTGTATTTGAGCACTGTGACTACAAACGTAATTTAAAATTACATGCTGACACATAATCTGTGCAACACAACCTTCTAAGAGGATGTTCATATAAAGCCACGCCAAAAGCAACAAGAGAAGTGCATACAAGCATGGATATATATGTATGTTCATAGCGTTAAGAATTTCAGCAATCAACCAGTCACACACACACACACACACTCTCTCTCTCTCTCTCTCTGTAACTCGAATTTCATTTTTCTTCTCACCAATTCTAGGGTTTAGCCATGAGCAAATCGGGTCAACCTTCGGATCTCAAGAAGTTAGGCATCATATGTATAATTTCTAAAGCGAGCAAACTGAAAGTAAAAACTATGAGAAAAAATCAAGGCTAAAGCGAACAAACTGAAAGTAAAAACTATGAGAAAAAAATAAAGATGATGCCCAACTTCTTGAGATCCGACCCGATTTGCTCATGGCTAAACCCTAGAATTGGTGAGAAGAAAAATGGAATTCGAGTTACAGAGAGAGTGTGTGTGTGTGTGAATGTCTGGTTGATTGCTGAAATTCTTAACGCTATGAGCATACATATATATCCATGCTTGTATGCACTTCTCTTGTTGCTTTTGGCGTGGCTTTATATGAACAACCTCTTAGAAGGTTGTGCTGCACAGATTATGTGTCAGCATGTAATTTTAAATTACGTTTGTAGTCACAGGGCTCAAATACAGGAAGTTCTGCTACACATGCTTCACGTTTGTGAACGCAACAGCTCAGGGGCACCTGGATCACAATCGGGCTTGCCAGGTATTCAGTAGTCTGAACATGAAATAAATTTTGGATATTCATTTGGGAGGGAGGGATTTAAAAGATTATTCTACTAACATGTATAACAATTTCTATGCTTGTTTGCAGAACCGCGTGGAAAAGAAAAAAGCTGCTGAAAATGTGGAAAAGTTGAAGCATGAGGAAAAGCTTAGAAAGAAACATGACATGGAAAACTGGGTAGGAAATGCAAATAATCGTTAGGACCCATAGCCTGCAACGAGCTCAGAGTGAAAAGACCAAGTAAATACTAATACATGAGGTGCAAATACAACAAGAGGTTTATGAGTACATATGAGGTGCAAGTACAAACAAGAGGTACAAAAGAAGAGAAAAAAAAATAAAGTTTTAAATTGCTACGCATTAGAATTTACAATAGTTTAAAACAAGAAAAATTCTAAAGGGGAATACTCTAGACAGAGATTGAAACCCCCTAGTCCTTTGCAAAAAAACCTACTGACAATAGAAATGGATGATTGACCATTTTCAGAGTAACAGTTAATTTTAGGGTTGGAGAGTGGTGATTACTTTTCCGTTCTTCAATTAGTAAAGTGGAGATATACTCCTTGCAGTTCAAAATAAGTCTATAGTAGAGGTTTTCACTTTTTTTAAGAAATGCACATGTTACTACAACTTTATTAAGTTGTACTTTTTATCAAATTTTAGTTTCTAAAACGACATTTATTTTGGATCGAAGGGAGTAGTATCTGTTGTATAAATTGCATATGATGAGTTGGTCTGTTTTTAACTTTATGCCTAGTATATAAATTTAGAAAAATGAAAACCAAAACACAAATTTCGTGCTCATTGAGAACTTGAGCAAAAGATTTTGAATATATACTCGAAAATATAACAAATAAAAAGGCACCTTGGGATCCAGAAATTGAAGGACATTTTCAACTATTTTTTCTAGTTCAAGCTTTGTCAAATCGCACAGTGCGGACATCATCAACAATAGGCTGAGCCTGACAGAATAACAGTGCAGAATCTATCAAATGTTTTAATCAACCATGTCAAATATTGAGGAAAAAACACAAATCTGGAGTTGAGGACTCACCCTCTTTTCATTTGTAAATATGAATTTGAATTAGATACACAGATGCAAAAAAATTGTGATTCTAATAAATTCAAAAGACCTTTTCTTTTCAAAAATAAAATTGAATTATCAGATTCAAACCTTGGCATATCTCTGTCTTTGAAAACTAATTCCTTCCAATTGTGCAGATCCATCACTTAATTCCTTCCCGGCAAGATCGGCCGAATAGGTCTGCCATTTTGTAAATCGGATGAATTCTATCATCAACTCTGTCCGCAGTTCTGATCCATTCAGCAGATTTGCGGACTGAGTAGGGATGAACAAGAGAGATCGGAGGATGAGAAGCTTGGCGGCGGTCTAAAAGATGAAGAAACAATTAGGTGAAGTCAATGGTTGAAGGTAAGAATTTTTTCCTCGTACGTGTACAGTTGTAGTGGAGTATTAATATAGGATCTAAACTACACGCACACCCCTAGTTTACCGGGAGACGTGGCCGGAGAGTGGTTATAGGGACCACTAAAAAACAAAAATTAACCCTCACACACGTACTTGTACTTATAGTCTCTCACTTTCTTTTCCCCTTTTAGTTGAACATTTTTTAATTAAAAAAAAAATTTACTTGCAAGCCCTTTTTTAATTTTTTTTTTGTTTTAAATCCCTTTTAATTGGATGGTTAATACATTGCTTCCTCTCCCAAATTAAAAATCCTACTTTTTTTTTTACTTTGTTTTATTTCTAAAATAATAAATAGGGGTGGCTTGGTAGGTAAACCAATTGTATTTTGCTTATACCATGTACCTACCAAGTTTAACTTGATACATAAAAATCTATACCATATACCAACCGACTAAGTCGGTATACCAACTTAGTTGGTACGGTAGCCGGTAGGTAATCGGTTGGTACGGTAGGTACTTGGTTGGTACTAGACTCTACCGAATGTATATATAAAAATAACATTTTTTCCATTGAAACCAAATAAATATAATAGTACTTCATTATAAAATTCAAAAGAGATTATAACATAATAATAATCCCAAAGTGCTTGTATCTACAAGATAATAACATTAAAATAGACGGGGATTCAGCCAAAGTCAAGGGAATTCTAATGTCATCAATCTTTGATAAAACACAATTCAAGCAATGTAATTCCTTGTATAAATTATTTTTCACCTTATAATTGACTTTCCTATTCCAAGATTAGTGATAACATGTTTAATGATATGTAAATATTAATTTGTGACGAAGTCACCTAGTAGGCAAACATGTATGTGTCATTACCATCGTTGGACGACACCTCCTAATTCATTATCTTGACACCTTGACACGTCTCACCGCTCATGCCTAGGCAAGCGAGGCGCACTCCTGAGCTTGCCCACTGCCATCCTACATCTTCTCTCAAGCATGCCAAGAAGCTCATGTTTAATAAATATGTCAAACTCGAACTCAACCTAAAATTCTGACTTTTGCCGAAGGCAACTTGACGAAACAACTTAAAATTGCGATAATCTTTCTTGACCCCTTTTTATGGCAACACATCTCTTAAGGAAATCATTCCTAAGAAGATCGCTTTCCATAATAAGGTCGGAGAAATAATATAAAGCCCTTTAAACCGATCTATCTCAATTCTCTCTCCGACAATATCTATCTTCCAAGTGCTAATCTGTCCAACCACGTCGTTACTCCAAACCTTGATATTTTTCCTAGAGTTCCATGGTAAATCATTCCATGGCCTTGATGACAATGTGCAGTTGTTGCGGAAGTAGGCAAATTTAATTGCCGAGAAATTCAGGTTAGTAACCCTTGTGTGAAAAGCATCAGTACGATTAACCTTAATTCATGAAGATGCTACTGAGAAAATTAGGCACTAAGTGTAGGATTTGATATGAAAAGTTGAAGGGAGAGAGAAAGAGAAGGTTGGGACAGTTAGGGAGTAGGGGGCTGAAGAAAAGAAAAGAAAAAGTAAAAACATTTTATACTAGTAGTACTTCTTTACTTAAGACTTGACTGTATATCATCAAAGAGAAAACAAGAAAGGGACTCTGACATTAATAAGAAATACGATTAAAAGAGTATTGAGATGTTGTTGACTTAATTACCTTGCTGGAAAAGGGGAAGGGGGTGCTAGTCAAAGTTTTGATGTTCTGGGACAGAAAATAAATTGAGAGAAAGAGTGTTGAGATGTAATTTGACTGAAACTCCTTGCTGGAATAAGGGAAGGGGTGCTAGGTAGAGTGTTGATGTTCTGGGACAGAATTATGGGCTTCCCATAAATGCCGATTGATAACACCGAGCTTTGTGCATGCCCATTGTTGCCCCATATAAGAAAACATTGTCAATTGCGCCCATCTAATTTTAAGCTTGTAAAGTGGCTAGATCGCCGGTGGGCATGAATTGCCGTCTGTACATTGTAAAGTGGCTCCCACCTACGGTGGGGTCAGGAGGGTCGGATGTACGTATCCTTGCCCCTGTATTTAAAGAACAGAGAGGTTGTTTCTGAATGACCCAAGATGAAAATTGCGTCGAAAATTGCATGGACATACCTCGTTTCATAACAAAGAAGCGTAGTCAGCTTAGTGAGCCATTTTTGTATTATTCCATCACATTCCCAAGCCAAAAATAGTGTGTCTTTAGTAATGATGGAAAGACAATACAAATCTTATGACAAGGAAAAATGCTGAGTAGCTCATCAGAAAATTATGATTTAAGTAACTTTAGTTATGAATTTGATTTGTCATGGACTATAAAAAAACTTCGTGTATGTACTTGAAATTTAGTTATGAATTTGATTTGTCATGCAGGCGTGATGTAGTGCAATTTGGTGATATGCTTTTTCACCCCTAATTTTTATGTTCTGTCATGTAACTTGAAACTTATGTTGATTATTAGTTTTGATGTTTCCGGTCTAACAACTATTTCTACCTCTCTAGGTTTGCTCGAAGAAATCAAAGATCTTTGGCTTGTTTTGTTGCTCTCTATGTTGCTATACCCTTCAAATGGTTTTCACTCGACAACTTCTATGGAGAACATTGCCGATTTTAAGATGAAGGTGGATTTATTTGAGAGAGTTGAGAATGCAATCATCAGACTAGGTATTACTTATACTCTTTTAATACTGTTTTGTACTAAGTCTCTGCAAGGGGTGTATTATGGGAATGACGGGCCGGTGAATGGTATGGTGCTATACACAGGGGCAGACCTTAGTGTCAACCTAAGGTGGCAAGTGCCCCCCTCCCCACCCCCTGATTTCCAAGTTTCTTTAAGAGAAAGGAAAGGGGAAGAGAGGGGAATGGGAGGTGAGGGAATTCGTTATTTTATTAAGATGCTCTAGAGTAAGGAAGGAAAGGAAAGAAAATAAAAATAGATACACTTGCACCCTTAATGAAAGAAGAAAAAAAGTTATATTTGAGGCGTAAACTAGGTTTATCGAAAACATGTTTAATGAAATTTTCTTTACTCCGAAATCTTCTCGGTTTTGGGAGGATTGCTAAGGAGAGAAACTCTCAAAATTTCTTCCCCTTTCCTCCACTTCCTTTCCAAAAAAAAAGACCTGGGCAATGGATTTGCAGGAGGCTTTCCTACAATATCTATGGGAAGCCAACGTGTCTTGGGGTCTCTCGAGTAAGCGTTTGACCTGCATTTGAAGGGTTGTGGCAAGCTAGCGCAACTGGGCCCATGCCTATTGAACACAAATATCTCGGGTTTCCTTGACTAATCACAAGTTCACCCAAATGTCCTTGGACGATATTGGTACTCAATGGTAGTTTGTGGGGACTCAAGTACCACTCCAAACCTCAATAACAAACCGATGTGGGATATTACAAAATATTTTAAAGGTCTCCATATACCACATCAGATCAATGTGGAAATGTGGAGTGGTACTTAAGTTCCCATGAAGTACCATTGACACCAATGTTATCCATGGGCTTTTGAGTGGGCTGTGGTTAGTCGAGTGAACCCAAGTTCTTGTGTTCAGTGGGCAGTGCGTGGTCCTAGCGTAGCGGATGGGGTCTTCGGACTCAGGTCGCTACTCTATATTTTTTATTAGCGTGCAGATGATGACAAAGGTGTGAAAGGTGCGAGGGAGGAGGGGTTGAGCCGGATTACCATCTCTTGACGCCTATAAGGGGTCTAACATATTGAGAAGATCTCTCGTGTGAGGGGAGCAGGGTGATTCCGCTCATAAACCAGAATAGAAAACCTTCTTTCTCTACCTAGCTTGGAAAGGATAAGGCGCTTGAACCAAACTAGGCTCACATGTCGGTAGGTGGCCCCTCCGATTGTGAAGTTGGCTCCTTGGAACTTGACGGGTCGAGAACTCAAAACCAGTCCTTTTCTGGGTTGGTATAAGCCTACCTAGCCTATTAAAAGAGCCTAATCCAATGTTAGCATCTCCAACAGTAAGGGTTGGCAAAGGGAGAGGGTTAGAGGACAGAGGGCGTGATTCCATTTCAATTCGAGCAATCAAGTGATAAGTAATGGATAGAAATTTTTTAGAGTAGCGAGTAAAATAATACATTTATTGTTAGCTTTTCAAATTGTTAAAATTCATTTTTTTAATATAATTTAATACAATTTTATTCATATATTTTAGAATAAAATTTTTTAAGGACTAAAGTTATCGTCTTTTGCGTTTTGACCATCAAAAGTTAACGGTTAAGATTTAGCGGCATCCATCCCAGGGACTACCAACATGCAAAAAGAGCAAACTTTGGTCAATGATATGCTAAGTCTAAATGTAGGGACTAATCACATTAAGCAACTTTTTACTGGGACCAATGGTGGAATTTACACATAGCTTTTTAAGGCTGAAAAAGCAAAGAATGATATTTACAATACTCAAAACTTCTTATTTTAAAAATCATGGATCAAATTATCCCAAAATTACTGAAACAAGGAAGTTCTTTAAAAAAATAGAAAATGTGTACGCTTAATGAGAAATTATAATTTCTCTCTCCAGTGTCATTTTACTCGCTACCCTTTTATGCTTTTTGAACGATAACTTCTCGCTCTTTTCCGATTAAAATGATTCAGAGTGCTACGAGTTCGTTTTTAAATAAACTACGAGTCCAAAAACATAACGTAGTATTTATTCTTATTTCTTTGATTGGTACATTTGTGTAAATATTACCTTTTATATGTACTATATTCTCAGTTTTTTTTTAAAAAAAAACATAGCACTTTCAATCATTTTGATAGGATAAATGAGTGAGAAGTTATGCCCAAAAAACTGTCAGGGTAGCTAGTAAAATAACAGTGAATAGAAATTATAAATTTTTGTTTGCCCTTCATATTTTATAAAACCATTTGCTTTAGTAATTATAAAACAATCGTGTCTTGTCTTTTTTATCATAAAATGTTTGAGGACTAAAGTAGTGTATTTTTTTTTTTCATTTTATTCTTCAAAATTGGTGTACTTAGGTCAACCATGTGCAAAATCTAAGTATAGGACTAATGACAGAAAGTTCCGGAGTGCAGGGATCAATGATGACATTAACCCGAATATAATATAAATCTGACTGTGAAATGCTCGAGTTATCCCATCGACGATTGGGGATGGTAAGTTCATAAAGTGCATCGTTCTTTTGATGTGGGTCTTAAGGGCGTATGGGGTGGTAACTGGTCATGGGTATAGCGTCTTAATGTGAGTCAGGTCATGCTCGGAGGGAGGGAAGGGGATATACCTATGACCTAAAAGTCAACTCAATTTTTTATACTGACATGCTCTAGTTATCTCATTGATGATTGGGGATGATAGGTTCTACTCTTTATGGCATGCAAGTGCATTGCTCGTTTAGAGTTGGTCGCGTTGGGGTTTGAGGAGGGGGGGGGGTGTGATGCGGGTCTTACTGGGAACTGCTATCACAAGGCTAAGGCTGGTAATGATACATGTGACAAATGAATTATATGCACTTGTTTAATACTTGTCATTATTATAAATATTTCACTACTATGATGCAGGTCTTGATAAAGTTTGGGAATTGAAACCACTGGTCAACGGTCATGTTATAATGAGTAAGTTGCAGACTAAAACTGGAGGCCCAATTGTTAAAGAATGGGTGAGGCATTCTATCTATCCTGCACCAGATAACTAAAAAGGGAATATGCGCTGGTTTAATATTTCTCATTAATGTAATTATTTATTTCACTTGTCATTGGCAGAAAGAAAAGCTGAAACAATGGCAGCTTGCTCATCCTTCTGGGACTGCAGAAGAAAGCATAGATTGGATGGTGAGGCAAACTCAATCAAAGAAAAACGTTTTCGGGTCAACGAAAAATAGGTCGTTTCCTCCGTAAAACGACTTATCGACTCCTCGATATTTCATTTTACGGATGCGGCCTTTGTTCCTTCTCGTCGCTCTCTCTCACGTCGCTATCTCTCACGCTCATAAGGTAAACCCTCTTTCTTCTCTTGATTTTTCCATTCTCTTCCCCCTCTTCTTTGCTGATTAGGGTTTCTACTAGATCTACACTCAAAACAATACGATTTTTTTTTTCAGATTTTCTTCAGTTTAGCATTTTGTAGATCATTAGGGTTTATTCACGTTTCTAAATTTCTTTCAGTTTTAGGGGTTTTTAAGAACGATCTCTAACCTTTTATTTTTCGCTTTTATGGTTTTTGTAGATCTATATATGAGAGAAACAATATGCAAGGGATAGGAACAAAAAAGGTATCAAATTATTTTTGATTTGTAGTTGTATATGTAAAATAAAAATCAGTTTTTTTGATGTATATTATGAGTGTGGGGGTTGGTGGTTGTTTGATTCAGTTAGTACCACATATTATGGGTTATGATTTGAAATGTTTTTTGACAGATATCTTGTGCATCATCATAAAACTAAATTCTTTCAAGTGATTTATAGGCTGCCCCATTGAACGGTACAATCATTATCTTTTGAATCCTTCAATTGCAGTTTCAATTTTAGTGACAGGGTCCTTTTGTGAAGTTAATCGATGATACTTTGAACTTGATAGTCATTTAGATTGAATTTTGACCAAAGAATTATGAAAATTGAAAGAGTCGTAAAATTTATCGATGTACTATGAATTAAACTCCCTCCGGCCCTAAATAAATGTCGCAAAAAGTTTCAAATTTGCTCTTGATTCAAGGGCAAATTAAAAAAAAAAATAAAGAAAAGAATTGACATTCATTTAGGGGTAGAGGGAGTACTATCTTTCTTTTCGAGATGGAGGGAGTATTTAGCAAAATGTGTGATTTTTGCACTGTTGTCAATAGAACATTAAACTGAAGATTTATTGAGATTTTTGATAGGCTGATTTTGAGGATGCAATGTCACCAAGTTGGGAGGACATGTTAACTTGAAGGATGCTTTCCATGACAAGGCTAGAAACACAGTTTACAAGCTAAATGATCAGATTGCTAAGCTCTTTGATGGCCATAGAGGCTGGCACCTCCCAGAGGCTCACATCTTTATTGATAGGCTGCAACTACTGGATGCCTAGTTGAATTTGGCCTCTATTTTTACTCACAATTATGCTGCATTCCACCGCAACCAATGTGAGGTAGTAGTGATCTCTACGCAATACTAAATATATATATATATAATTAGCAATAACCGACAAATACTTTCGACTTTACCATTTTCTTGTTTTATTCAAATCATTCTCATCCACGAAGGACACAAGTTCTTCCACAAGATAAGGTAATGCAGCTCCAATGATTTTGTGGTTATCTGAACCAGTCTTTTCAACATAACCTTGCAGAGTTGATGCTAATATTCCCTCATCAGCTTGATAAAGAGCAAAGGCGCCTGTTGATCAATTCCTCTGGTTTTTCAGTGTTTCCTACTTCTGCCGCTTGATCTTTATCCATGGAGTCTGATTCACGGACCAATCTTTTCTTACCAACTCTCAGATCTTTATCCATGGAGTATGATTAAGTTCTTGCGGTTCTTCTTTGAGCAGTAGTTTATGCAAGTTGCATACATTTCGTCATCTATAAAAACCAAAGTCGAAAAAACTTGGATAGTATACAAAAACCAAAGTCGAAATTTATGGCCTTTGAACCATCGTTGATTCACAAATGATATACTTTAGATATATGAAATTTGAACCCATCCAACGGATCATGAGAGAAGGGAAATTACCACTTTTAAACGAAGCACAAGTGTGAGTTTCACAATTGGTGAGAGAGAGTGCAAAGGCACACTGGATTTGACTTTTGGTATCAAAAGTCACTTCCAAAGGTGCCTTTGCATTCTCTCTCACCAATTGTGAAACTCACACTTGTGCTTCGTTTAAAAGTGGTAATTTCCCTTCTCTCATGATCCCTTGGATGGGTTCAAATTTCATATATCTAAAGTATATCATTTGTGAATCAACGATGGTTCAAAGGCCATAAATTTCGAGCTTTGGTTTTTGTATACTATCCAAGTTTTTTTTCGACTTTGGTTTTCGTAGATGACGAATATGCAACTTGGCATTAATAATATGTGCAACTAACAGCATGCAGCCACTCTAATATTTGCATTAAATAAAAAATAGATGATAAAATATATTTATATTTTTAAAATTGAAGTAGGGTAGAATTGTTAAAATTGAAGCTCATGCGTTGAATTTGTTTATACTTTATTGAAGCTATAATTGCTTTTTATCTACCACTTTGAACATGAAAATTACTCGCTCCATCTCTTATAGTTTTATTAGTGAATGATTATTTTGAATTTATTAATATAAGGATTATTTGGAAAAAAATTGCTTTTAGCAAAAATTTATTAATTCTCCTCCTAAAAGGAAAGAAAAAAAATTATGTAGAAATTATTTGACTAATACGTAGAAATTTATTGATACCCCTAAAAGGATTATTCTGATTAAACAAGATCCTCCTCCCAAAAGGATAGGGAAAAAAAAAAAAAAAAAAGGAAAAGAAAGAAAAAAACAAAAAAAAAGGAAAGGAAAAGAAAAACTACTCAAATAATACTCAATCCCCATAACCCCGAAGGACGTAGGAAAGAAATACGTAGAAATTATTCTGACTAATCCTATATATATATACACACACACACACAACATACATTTTATTAATTCTCAGTTGATACTTGATAATTTTTCTCTATTTTCTTTCAAACTTTTAATTTTGTAAATATATAATAATCTAAGAAAATAATTAGATAAAAGTCATTTACGAAACAAAGTCTTAGTTTAAAAACTCATTTATTTTGAGACAAAATAGGTCATTCCATTTATAATGAAGAAAATAAGATATAATAAAGGGGCAATTATCAAATCATCCCTTACCTTAACAAAAAGGATCACATAGGACATATATTTTCGAAATCGACCACTAGGTTCTCTCTTTATAGATGGTCACGCGTGTCCGTAAGGGGCAGTTGTCACACTCTCCCTCCCTCGTTTTTCGTTTTTTTTCCTTGAAACTTTAAAGTGAAATATCTTAAGATCCAAAAGTAAAAAAAAAAAATAAAAAAATTCAATGCCATCGTTGTGTTCGTATCGTCAAGAAAAATCAAACTAGTAGCATCAACATATAATCTGAAGAAAATTTGAGAAGTTCACATTTGTTCCAAGTTCACAGTTGTTTTTTAGAAGTTCACAATTTATTTTTACAATTGGTCCAAAAAACAACTAAAAGAAGTTCACAGTTGTTTAGCTAAATTCATAATTTCTGCATGAAAATGACTATCATTTACTTAATTCACGGCTGTTTTTAGTTAAGTTCACAGTTGTTTTTAGTCTTTCATTGCCTCTATTTTTGCAATTTTATGAGTTTCTTTGACATATTTGTTAAGTTCACAATTGTTTATAGTTAAGTTCACAGTTGTTTTTAGTCTTTTATGCCTCTATTTTTACAATTTTATGAGTGACATATTTGTTAAGTTTACAGTTGTTTTTAGTTAGGCTTACAATTATTTTTAGTCTTTTATGGCCTCTCTTTTTGCACTTTTATGAGATTATTTGACATATTTGTTAAATTCACATTTGCTTTTAGTTAAATTCACAGTTGGTTTTAGTCTTTTATGACCTCTATTTTCGTAATTTTATGAGATTATTTGATATATTTGTTAAGTTCACAGTTGTTTTTAGTTAAGTTCACAGTTGTTTTTTAGTCTTTAATGGCCTCTATTTTTTCAATTTTATGAGATTATTTGACGTATTTTTTAACCTCACATTTATTTTTAGTCACGTTCACGATTTTAGTCTTTATGGCCTTTATTTTTGCTATTTTGTGAGGGGCAAATGACAAATAAGGGTCTCAAGTTTGGGGGTCGTTCGTAGGATGGGGTCCGAACTTCTAAAACTCGTAGATAATGGCTTAAAGGTAGGAAAAATTAGCAATTAAGGGATTTTGACAGAAATGTCATATTTTCTCGTTAAATCAACATGTGTCGTATACGAGCATTGGAAAAATTATGTCTTTAGGTGAGGACATTTGATTCAAAATTACATAAGTGAGCACATTGGAAAAATAAAAATTAGGTGAGAAAATGAGCAGTTTGGCCTTAAGGGGTAAAATTAATATTTTAAACTCTTTAGGACTAAATGAATTTTTTTCTCTAATATATAAGTCAATAAATTAAGAATTTTTTAAAAAAATTATTTTACTAAATTATTTTATATTTTTTATTTTTAAAAGAATACTTTCACTGAAATTTTATTGTTTAAAAAATATTTCAGTATTTTTTTAATAAACAATTTACTAAAATAATCTTATCTAAAATCAAAATCCCTAAAATTAAATCTCTCCCTCTCTTTCCAACAAACCCGCATCACCTTTCCTCCCATCTCTAATAAGCTTAGACCATCCCCATCAAGTGGCAGCCCACCCAATATAATTAAATAAAATATTAATTTCTTCCGCAGGGCCCAACCCAATCCAAATATAATTTATAATTTGAATTTAGGTATAATGCAACCCATCAACCCAACCCAACCTTTTAAAAATAAAATTAATATATAAAATATATTAATTTTAAAAATATATTTATATAAATACAAAATCAAAATAATTAAATCAAAAAAAAAAAAAAAAAAGAAATTGCACAAGGGGTCAACCAGTTGGTGACATTGCCCTGAGTCACTCCATTTCGTGACTTTCCTTTGCTTTCTTTTTTTTTTTTTTTATTTGGGGTGACTCTCACTGGAGAGTCACCATAGTGGATGGTCTTAGAAAAGAGATACTCCTCCGTCTCATTAATAACTTCACCTTTTGCCATTTTGGGTGTCCCATTTAAAGCTTCACCTTTCCTTTTTGGCAAAGAATCTTTACTATTCCATCCACTCATTCTCTCTCCTATTTTACTATTACACTCACAACATTTTTCAAATTTACTATTTCCTCCACTCATTCTCTCTCCTATTTTACTATTACACTCATAACCTTTTCTCCACCCTTAATTTGCGTGCCGAGACCAAAATGGTGAACTAAATATTGGGACGGAGGAGTATATAATTAAATATAAGAGTGGGTGACGTGAATTTTTTGAAGACAAAGAGGAGCGTATATAATTATAGGGATTTGAATTTTAGGGTAGGCTAATTTAGTTCAATATTTTTTTTGAATTTTTTTCGCAAATATATAATTTAATAAATTAATATTATTTTTTACAAAAATAATTCACTAAATTAGTTTTTTTTTTATAAATAATTTGACTCATTTTATTAACATAACTATTTCAAATAATTTTTAAAAAAAATTAAAGAAGTGAAGTAGTTAATTTACAACATGTGACGTGGATTCTCATTTCTTTAAAAAATAATCATTTATTGAAAGGTTCATTTTTTAAAAATTAATGAATTATTTTTTACTAATGTATAATTTACAAAATCTGACATGGGTTCTCAGTTTTTTCAAAAATATAAATTAATTTAGTTAAATATTTATCTAAAATAATAATTTGGTGAAATATTTTTTCAAAAAAATAATAATTTAGTGAATTATATATTAGTGAAAAATTTACATTTAGTCCTTTAAAATTTAAAATATTTATTTTATTCCTAATATAGTAACATTATTTTCAATTAAGCCCACAAGTGCACGACACATGGTGATTTAATAGGAAAATCTAACATTTGTGTCAAAAAAAAAAGCCCTTAATTGTTAGTTTTTCCTATCTTTGGGCCCTTCTGCAAGTTTTGAATTTCAGACCCCATCCTAATACGACCCCCAAACTTCATGCCCTTATTTGTCATTTGCGGCATCTTTATGAGATTATTTGACGTATTTTAGTTTCAATCTATTACTCCTCTTTTCTAAAATGATATTCTTATTATATTTAGTTACTACAAATGAACTTTAAACAATAATTAAATGTTGATTTAACTATAGTAATAAAAATACAAACTTATAATTGATATGCCATTAATAATATTATTAATAACAAATTTAGCATTTTCATTAAAATAATTAAATTAGAGTTGGTCTTTTTTTCTAAGCTCTAGGAAAAATCATTTTTACACCGGTCATTTAATAATACATGCACTAACACTCTTTACACAAACACTTTTTTATACTAATACTAACACTTTTTTTATCCTATGACACTCTTTATACCGACACTTAATATACATGCACCAACTCTTTACACCTGGTCATTTTGTTACAGCTAACACCGACACTTTTTTACACCGACACTTAATATAAATAAACCGACACTCTTTACATCGGCTTTTTGTTACACTAACACCTGCACTTTGTTACACTAATACCGACACTTTGTTACACTAACACCAAGCACTAGCGGAAAAACAAAACACGTTTTTTCTAAAATTAAGGAAAAATGCATTTTTTTTTTAAATTTTGGCATTAAATTATGAAAAAAATTACTCAAAATTCATTCTTGATAATAATAATAAAAAAGGAAAGTTCATTCTGGAATGGTGGGAGAAGGACTGCCTGACTCGTTATCTAACTTTATGGAATATGTTATTGTTCTTCCTACTCCAATCTTTCAAACTTCCCACACTTTCCTCATTCCGCACAACCAACTCCAATCACTTCCACTTTCAAAATCCCAATTCCAGTTCTTCCATTTCATGCCAATTCCTACTTCAATATTTTAATGCCCGAGAAGAACAAATTTCCCTAATTCCCCAAGATAAGATCTGTTGCTGAAGAACAAAACCAAGGTGTCAATGCAATTACCAGAGAGAGATACTTGCAACCCGTTCATGTTCCGGTTCCCCCTTTCGACCTCCTCATCGGACCTTTTTCATCAACTTCACATGACGGGACTTGCAGACTTTGATTGAATGGTCGGAGTTGAGATGAAGCCTAGAGATCGGACAGATTTGGGGTGTTGATGAAAGAATACGTCGACTTTGTTCTTCCAGATCGCCGCCACAAAAGTCGACAACATGGAAAAATGGGCAGAGGGAGTGACCAGAGATGTTTGAGGGTAAACTTTTTCTTTAGCAAATTTGTAGACTTTTTAAATACCATCATTTGATTTACTCCGTATACTTTTATTTTTTAAATAAATCTCATTTATAACTAAATGCTAAATTTTGATTAAGTAATTGTATTCTCTTATTTTTCTATTTATTCAATCCATTTTATTTTTGTTGATACTTGATAGGCTTGCATCGGATGTGATACTTGTGTAAATTAAAAACAGGATCTTATACATTAAAATAAAATTGAGTAACTAAAATAAATAATTCTGATTAAACAAAATCCTCCTCCTAAAAGTAAAGAAAAAAAAAACTACTCAAATAATACCCAATCTCCTTAACCCCAAAGGACGTAGGAAAAAATACCTAGAAATTATTCGACTAATCCTATATATATTGATGATGCCAAAAACGTTCGGATCAGCCCAAATTCGGCGGTAGGTTATATCCCAACGATTGAGTAGATAGAGAAACAAAATCGTAAACTAAGTCGGGGCTTCTCCGGCGAAGGCCCTCCGGCGTGAGTAAGTATTTGCTTTTTGAGAGAGAAAAATCATTTGACAAGAGTTTAGAGTCAAAAGATAACGTACTCAAGTAATGTGAATTATGACTTATATTTATAGGCATAGCATTGTATAATTCATGTTGATAGCATATTAGAAAAACGTTGTTACATCCAAAGCATTCCTAATCTTCGCAATAAAGTTATATGCACTTTATCTCATGGATGGTTAATATTGGACGATTGGGTTTCAAAACAACTCTCTCCTCAATATGGTCTCACTCCTAGTTGTTCAACTCCCAGAACGATGCTTTGATTTTTTAACTTGCTCCATTCTTTTGTTTCCCAACGGCAAGGCAACATCACCGGGAGCGGGTGGTACAATTCATTCGAACCCATTTGGCGCCGTTGGTTAGTGGGACCTTGCTCCTCCACCGTCGCTTCCACCAAGGATGAATCTCAATCGAGCGGATGCAGCCAACGTCATTGTAAAATGCCCTCGACAATCATCGTTGCCTGCGCGGCACTAAGCGACTTACGAATGTCAAATGCTAGGCGAAATAGGGTCGTGGGAGGCGCCCACGTATGTTCCCGGTGGATCTGGAGAACACTTTTGCAGTGCGGATTTGAACACTTTGGCACAATGGTAGTCTACGAAACACAAGAGGCCTTACTCGGGTAGACCCGTGATCACTGTTGGCTTAATTTATCGGCAGGCCCTCAGGGAATCCCGGGATTTTCCATGACAGGAGAAAGTCCAGCGTCAATCAGGCGAGAGTGATGATCAAGAGGAACAAAGAAAACTCACCTTGGTTGACCAAAAACCCCGTTTATGTGATCGTTATCGTCAATTCTGAGCGACAATTGATAGCCTCCTAAGTAGTTCAACCAGGCATTGGTGAAGTCCCCGATCGAGGAAGCTGTCGATCGTAAGTTAGTGGATCCGAGGGATCGGTTGAACCAACAAAGCAGACCAGGAGGTTAACTTCGAGTTGACTTGACTTATGACGCAAGGATCAAATCAGGAAAGCGAAGAACTCTACCCCTTCATGAGTCATTCCCCACGACGTAAGACTCCACTCACTGTGATCCTTCTTCGCGGCGTAACAAAACACGCTTCTCGTCATCCCACTGAACACCGGCACCATCTGGGCGTGGAGATAATCATGTCTGGTCATTTTTTTTTGCAAATTGAAGGCGAGCAAAACAAAGCTCGGATTAATGAAAAACAAAGACAAGGAGTGATCTCGTCGTAGTTCTTACAAAGATCACGGACGTAGATCCACGAGAACTTCTTCTTCTAAATAAGAGAATGTGACGAAATGGAATCGAGAAAGTCGAAGTTGAGGATTAAGCATACTAGTGCCACCGGCCCTTTTCCTAGTGGATCGTCGACCCAACCCTCAACCCAGGACTCTAAAAAAATATCTAATTTTGAGAAATATTGTGGGACCCAGCATATGCCCGGCTGATCATGATACAAGGCTTTGAGTCAATCATGACACATTTATCTAAAAAGCAGATGATATACTATACAAGGCCTTTGCCAGCACCTTCACCGAATCAACTCTATCCCTGGTTTAGAGAACATAAGAAAGGCACCGGTAATGAGGAGAAAGTTTACCGACCATTTTCTGCAACATCGGGCAAACGAAAAAAGAGGTCAATCGATTTCCTAGCGGCAACATCGACCTCTCAAGGAAAAACGGAATCCACGCTAAACTACTACAATCATTTAAGAGTACTACGATCGTATCGAATGTAGAGCTTAACCGGGTTGAAAAGTGATTATTTTCAGCTTTAATTCGGGTTCTACAATCATGCCAACCGATTTATGAGCTTTCGTCCCAGAAAGCCAAAGACCAAGTTGGTTCTCTATAATCCAGAATATGCGGGGTTGTGGTCGAAGAAAGTAGTAAGAAGAGATGCATGAAATCCGAGGCAGCCCGGTTATGTCCAAGCAAGGAATTCCAGCAGACGGTCGTAAAAGGAAAAGCCGAACTCGAGAGCTACGGAAAAAGTCGAGGTCTTCGCTCCATTCCATTGCGTAGATCCACGAAAATTATGCAATCGAATTAAACCTACAGAATCTGACATTTGAGTGGAAAGTCCCGAGCTATGTTCGAGACAATTCAAAATATTGTCCATTTCACAGAGGTTATGGACGTGAGGCGGGGGGATATTATCTTGAAGATAATGATTTGAAGGTGGGTAGACGAGGGCAAGCTTGATACGTTATGTTATGAGGAAGGATATGAAGCGCGAACGAGGCGATGACCGCATGGAAGAGAGAGAAGATCGACCTTCCCGCGCTAAGCTCCACATTATCCAGGAAGAAGTTATGGCTAATAAGTAGCTGAAGGATCGAATGCACGAGGCGAGCGAGTCTACCGTATCCACACTTAGTCCATAAAGAGGAAGAGGTCTTTACCCTTATGCTCCCGGCAGAGCTGGTAGAGTCGAGTTGCTAAGGAGAACTGACCGTTGGTAGTGAAATGAAGAGTTGATGATTGTGAATCGAGAAAGACTCTTACGTCGATTGAAGACCTCAAAAGAGATATCCTGTAAGGTTTAGCCCAATCATGAGAATTAACGTGATGGGCACAGCTTGATTTGTTACTTGGGAATGGAGAATATCCTTATCGAGTAGAAG